>JAVJIF010013441.1:0-193442 GCA_038442645.1 Agave tequilana | reverse complement strand
TAGTCCATACATTGAACGAGGAGAGAATCAATGTATTCCTTATGTAGCACCTGCTGCACCACAACTCTTTCGCATCACAGCAAAGAGAGAAATAAGCAACGCTATAGAAACACGTATGCAAATATTTCGCATAAGAGCAGAAAAACAAGCAGCACTATAGAAACAACACCGTTTCTGTAATGCAATTATAATTGAGGGTGAGTTATCCTTTAGCATTACTTTCCCCGACAAAGTCGAAATGATTGGAAGGTAGCATTATTTTTGTCCACAAAGCATAAATAATTATAAGCTCAGGGGAGAAGAAGACAGCAGAAGATGAATGAAATTTGACAAGTGGCTATATAACTAATAAGTACAAGGCCCTCGTCACATAATAATATCCAAAGAACAGATTACAAAAGTCAATGCTTAGATTGCTCAAAATTGTTCACGTTATCTTGATCAGATTATGCTTAGTAGCTATCAGGAACATTAAGGAATTCACATAAAGTTACAGAGACAGGCGGACAAATAACCAACTATACACCATCAAGTTTAAACACCCACCAATTTAAGAAGACTAGGCACCATCATCCTCCACGTTGTTGACCCTCACGCACTCATCAATCCATTCACTGTATATGTCTATAGGCTCTGTAAGCGCTGTGATAGTAGTGCAGTAACTTTCTTGGCAAATATTGCAGATGGCTTCGCCAATCAAATTCTTCATATCAATGCGACATTCAACACTGTCTCTATGATCGCAGAACGGGCAGCAGAAGACAGTGTCCAGCTTGTCCATCCGCTTCTTAGGTGGCGGCTTTGCTCTTGACTTCCTCTTGCCCATCCTTCAACTGTGCTTCAGTATCACTGTTAATAAAATTCAGCCAGTTTAGTCTACATTGCTTCATTAACAGCTTCAAAACCAACATCTCAGAGGAAATTCATGAGGAAATAATACATCCAGGAAAAAGAAGCATTGCCAGCTTGACATCGAATGACAAAATTACAATAACAGATGCCCGACCGCCTGGGCTTTTACATTTTCCAAACAAAATGAAGGGATTGTGAAAAAAGGGGAAAAAAAAAAACCTTACCTTGACCGAAGAGCGAGCGAGAGATCCGAGGAATTTGCGAAAAGAGGCGAAATTGAGAACGAGAGAAGCAGCGTCGAATACAGAGAGAAAGAGAGGGAGAGGCCTTTATATAGAGGGAAACCCCAACAAAAATCCTATCCGGATTCGAGTTACCAAAATAAGAATCCAAATAGCACTCGTACTCGTGGGAAAAGACCGCGCTGTAATAATTCGAACCCATATTTATTTCTAACTGAATCCGACCCGGATTCGAGTCACAAAATAGGAATCCAACTAGCACGAGTCGTACTAGCGGGAATCCAGCGCAAATGCGCGGGAAAGTTAAGGGAAAAAATTAAGAAGTCATTGATTATAATCATATAAACATTTATTTCTCATTGTCTATATGGCCATATTAGGTATTATAATAAGTTTTGGTTACCATTTTGACAATTTTAGAGAAAAAAACCGTTCATTATTAATGAAAGATCATATTTTGATATAAAATAATAAATCCTTAATGATTAGTATTAGTTAGTGTTGGAATACCCAACAATTAGAATAATTATCTCAACAATATTTTCAAAGATCTTAAAATATTCCATTGTTCCCATTTGTTCAAATTATTTTCCCTTTTTTGTCCCTTTCAATAAAAGGTGAGCCAAACACTCCTTGTTTTAACTTTTCACTTTATGACAGAAAGGGTTCTAAAAAAAAATTTAACTTGCGTAACTCTAAAAATTAAACATGTTACATTTTCTCGCGCAATCTTCTTGGCTTTTATGGTAGTTTCTGGAAAAATAAAAGCACGTGGTAATTTGTGAAATTTAGCCAAAAAATTTCATGTTAATGGAGCATTTACACATATTTTCCTCTTATTAATATTGTGTAATAATGTGTAACACACCGTTTCCGGAATACATACTTCGTTAAGTTTTCAGATTCTCGATCATGTTTTTCGATTTACTTCCCGTATTTGTTTTTGTTTTATTTATATTTATGCAGTCGTTTTGTATTAGATCCGGATTCGTGGATTCGGAGTCAGCCCAAGTCTGAACGGAGACCCGATTCTAGTGTATTGCTCGATTTGGTCTTCTTGGTAGCCTGATTTGGCCGATTTCAGTTTAAACATTGTTTTCCAATATTTCAGATTTTTTTATTATTTTTTTGGAACTTTTCAGAATGACTCTGCAAAATCATCAAAACCAGTATTGACCGGTACCGTCGATCGATTCTCAGATTTTTTTTAATTTACAAACAGAATTGATTTTCTAAAATTCGCTTGCACATTATTTCTTAGAATCACATTTTGAAAGTGCACCTAGAGGGGAATAAATAGGTGAAGTGCTAATCTACTGCCAAACGATGCAGGATTTAAACACTAATTGCTAACACACTATGTGTAATCAAGAGTGAGCCCAAATTTTCCGTGAAGAGCTCAGAAGCTACTCCTCTAGATTTCTCTAAATTAAGATTTGAGATACTTTAAAAGCTCTCTTGGTTGAACACAAGTATGGGCACACAAACTATATCAAGCATATAAATGAATGAGTAATTAATGGCAACGCAATATATTATATATATATTATATATATATATATATATATTATATATATATATATATATAAAGAGAGAAAATAGATCAAATGCAAACACTTTGATATATTTCGAGATTCGAGCCACTGCTCTACGTCCCCGCCTTCACACAAAAAGATTTTCACTACGTTCACACGGGACCTTCCAGAATGGGATCTCCACCGAGGAATTACAATTACAACCGGGAGTACACAACTCTATCTAGGGTTAAGAGTGCTTAGACAAAGTATAGCTGTGGACTCTCTTGTGTTGATAGAGATTCAGAGCTATTGTAATCCATCTTCCACAAAGAAAACTCTCTCCGTGAATTGCCCCGAGGACGTAGGCAAGTTGGCCGAACCTCGTTAGATCTGGTTTTTGCGATTGGCTGTTCTTCTAGTTTGTTTTCATTGTTCTTGGTGATTGAGATCAGGTTGGATCTTCTAAGGGTTGTTGTCTCCGAGCACAACAAGTGGTATCAGAGCGTTCAGGTTACGCTTGGGATATTCTGAAGATTCGAAGGGCTCCAGATCTGATCAGGTGGAGATCGTGTGTCGATCTTAGGTCAGAGGCATTGGTGTTCAAGGAGATCGTGTGTCGATCTCAGGTGGACGCAGGGAGGGCTCGTTGAATCAGGGGTGGAATAGATCTGGTGAGAAACTCAAGCTAGGGTTTCAAGGTAGAGGTAAAAATCACTTTTTTATCTCAGAAATAGATCTATTTTGCAAGTATTTGATCTTCCGCATAGTTAGAGGGTCAAGGAAAGGATCTCAATGGCAGAGGAATCTAAGTCTGTTAAAACAATGAACAACTCCAGGATTGAAGTTGTTAAGTTCAATGGAACTAACAATTTCGGGATGTGGAGGTGTGAGGTTATGGAGCATTGAATGCACAGAACCTCGAGGACACGCTCCTTTTGGAGAAGAAGAAGGATACTACCACTGATGATGAGTGGGCAAAAATGAACAGGTCGGCATGTGGCCTGATTCGCTCATGTTTGTCACAAGATATCAAATATTCTGTTCAACATGAGAAGTCAGCAAAGGATATGTGGAATACCCTCGAGAAGAAGTACCTGACAAAGAGCGTGGAGTCAAGGCTGCAGCTTAAGAGCAAGCTGTATTTGTTCAGGATGCAGAGGGGAAGCACAGTAAATGAGCACCTCAACAGGTTTACAAAGCTTCTTACGGATTTGCTAAATGTGGATGCCATTATAAGTGAGGAAGACAAGTCAGTCATTCTCCTGAACTCTCTTCCACCGGAGGAGTATGAAATATTTACAATGACATTCATAAATGGAAGGCAAACCTTAGACTATGATGAGATATCGTCAGCACTGATGAGTTATGAGAAAAGGAAGAATGAGAAACATTCTGGGAGATCTAGTTCATCAGCAGAGGCTTTGGAGGTAAGAGGCAGGAGCTCATCAAGGAAAGGCAAAGAGGTGAGAGGAAGATCGAAGTCAAGACCGGGCTTAAGGGATCTTAAGAAAGACCAGTGCATGTATTGCAAAGAGTTTGGGCACTGGAAAGTTGACTGTCCAAAGTACAAGGGGAAGAAGAAGGAATCAAAATCTGAGGCAAATCTGGCAAGAGTGACAAAGGCTGCTAGCAATAAATCACAGGCAGAGGATTCAGATTCAGATTCTTCGGTATTCTCGTTTTCAGTTACTACTCCTGTTGTAGGTTACTCGGGGGAAAACGAGTGGATCCTGGACACAGGTGCTACATATCATGTATGCCCTAATCGAGATTGGTTTACTAGTCTTGAGAAGCTGGAGGGATGTTCGGTCGTCATGGGCGATGATCATCCATGCATCATGGAGGGTGTAGGCACAATTCCTATCAGGATGTTCGACGGGATGGTAAGGGAGCTGAAGGAAGTGAGATATGTCCCTCAGCTGAAGAGGAACTTGATCTCAGTGGGTGTTTTGGAATCATTAGGGCTCGGAGTGTCTATTAAAGAAGGTGTTCTTAAAATGACGAAGGGCTCAATGGTGGTGTTGAAGGCCAACCGCAGGAATAATTTGTATTACTTGAAGGGTAGTACAGTGACAGTGCAGGTGGCAGCTTCGACCAGTCAGAAGGAAGATCTAACCCGGCTATGGCACATGAGGCTGGGACATGCAGGGGAGAAATCTATGCAAGCTCTTGTGAGGAAAGGGCTACTGAAGGGTGCAGAGACCTGCAAACTGGATCTGTGTGAACATTGCATCATAGGCAAGAAGACAAGGTGAAGTTTGATACAGCTTCACACTGCACCGAAGGCATTCTTGATTATGTTCACACGGACGTATGGGGACCCACAAAGACTGCATCAATAGGGGGAACCCATTACTTTGTGTCGTTTATCGATGATTATTCTAGGCGGTGCTGGGTGTACACCATGCGACACAAGAATGAAGTCCTAGAATTGTTTGTGAAGTGGAAGGTAATCAGGAAAGGAGTACAGGAAGAAAAGTCAAGGTCCTTCGTTCTGACAACGGAGGAGAGTACAAGTCAGACCCTTTCCAGAAGCTATGTCTTGATGAGGGCATAGAGAGGCACTTCACAGTAAGGGAAACTCCGCAACAGAATGGGGTGGCTGAAAGAATGAACCGAACTTTGCTAGAGAAGGTTCGGTGCATATTGTCAAATGCAGGATTACCAAAGAAGTTCTGGGCTGAAGCTTTGGGGTATGCATGCCATCTCGTCAATAGGTTGCCGTCATCTACAATAGGGGGTAAGACCCCCCTTGAAGCTTGGTCGGGTAAAGCTGCAGGAGATTATGATGTGCTCAGGATATTTGGATGTCCAGCCTACTATCACGTAAAAGAAGACAAATTGGATCCGAGAGCAAAGAAAGGTGTGTTTGTTGGCTTCAAGAAAGGAACCAAGGGGTTCAAGATCTGGGACCAACAGGACAACAAATCATCATAATCAGCAAAGATGTCACTTTTGATGAGGCCTCTATGATGAAGCCTACAGTCTCTCAGCAGGTGGAGACTAAGAAGACCAAGGAGCTATTGCAGCAGGTGGAGAGTGATGCAGATCCACCATCTCTAGAAGACTCAGTATCTGTGAGGATCATTCCTGAGGTGACACAGGGAGGTGATCAAGTTGCAGAAGAAGATGCTGAGGTTATTGAAGAGGATCAGGAACAGGTTATGGATACAGTTCCAGATCCCACTGCAGTTGGAAGATCAAGGAGGAATACTAGGAGACCTGGCTGGCTCACTACAGACATGGTGATTGCACATGAACTTCCAGTTGTTGAAGAAAGCCATTCCATCTACTTTCAGGGAAGCTGAAATCAGTTCAGAAGCGGATTTATGGAAAGGGGCCATGAATGAAGAGATGCAGTCTCTTTATAAGAACAACACATGGGAACTGACCAAGTTGCCCAAGGGGAAGAAAGCCATAGGGTGTAAGTGGGTATTTGCTAAGAAGCAGGGATCACTCCAAGAAGACAATGTGCGCTACAAGGCAAGGCTGGTGGCTAAAGGCTACGCACAGAGAGAAGGGATCGACTACAACGAGGTGTTCTCCCAGTTGTAAAACACTCGTCTATTCGGATCCTATTGGCCTTGGTGGCACAGAACGAGTTGGACCTTGACCAACTTGATGTGAAGACTGCCTTTCTCTACGGCGATCTGAGGAGGAGATCTACATGACCCAGCCCACAGGTTACAAAACTGCAGGGAAAGAGGAGTTGGTATGCAAGCTGAAGAAATCACTGTACGGTTTGAAGCAGTCTCCAAGACAATGGTACAAGCGATTTGACAGCTTCATCAGGAAGAAGAAGTACACAAGAAGCCATTATGATCCATGTGTGTACTACAACAAGTTATCATCTGGTGAGTATGTCTATCTACTACTTTACGTAGATGATATGCTAATTGCTTCTAGGTCAAGATCTGCAATTGATTCTCTGAAGAAGACTTTATCGTCTGAGTTCGAGATGAAGGACCTGGGGGAAGCAAGGAAAGTATTGGGTATGGAGATCACAAGGGACAGAGAAGCTGGCAGGATTAGCTTGACTCAGAAGGGCTATCTGGAGAAGGTACTGCAGAGATTTAATATCGGGAAAGATACAAAGACTGTAAGTACACTAATGGCGCCGCACTTCAAGTTGTCAGCGAAGATGTCTCCAAGGAATGTTCAGGAGCGTGAACATATGACTCATGTACCATATGCCAATGCAGTGGGAAGCTTGATGTATGCAATGGTGTGTACAAGGCCGGATCTATCACAGGCAGTTTCCATGGTTAGCAGATATATGCATGATCCAGGTCAGGGTCATTGGGAAGCAGTGAAGTGGATCCTGAGGTACATCAAGGGTACAGTTGATGTAGGCCTCGTGTTTGAGAAGGACAACACTGGGAAGCAAGAATGCATAGGGTACGTGGATTCGGACTATGCAGGTGATCTTGACAAACGCCGGTCGACGACGGGGTATGTATTCACATTCTCGCAGGCACCGGTGAGTTGGCGCTCCACACTTCAGTCCACAGTCGCATTGTCGACTACAGAGGCAGAGTATATGGCCTTGACCGAGGCCATGAAGGAGGCGATTTGGCTTCAGGGATTGCTAGATGACTTGGGAGTGGAACAGGAGATCTTGAAGATACACTGTGACAGTATGAGTGCCATTTATTTGGCGAGGAACCAAGTCTACCACGTAAGGACGAAGCACATCGATGTCAGGTATCACTTTGTTCGGGAGATTCTGGAGGAAGATGACATCAATTTATTGAAGATTCATACTTCGGAGAATCCGGCCGATATGCTTACAAAGGTGTGTCGGGAGTAAAGTTTGCACACTGCAAAGACTTGCTCCAGATTCTTCAGGTGAATTGAGCTTGCTGAAGCTCATGTGGATGAACTACGGATGGCTTGATCCCTTGGGCAAGGGGTACGTAGGCAACCAGATTGGTGCAGCCGCTTTCGAGTCGGTGTTCGGCTCAGATTTAACAATCTTCACCGAGGTGGAGAATTGTTGGAGGAGAGAGTACAGTAGAGGAAGTGAAGTCATGCCAGGTGCTGTTGAAGACTGCCAAGGAGTCTACGACGAAAGGCGACGGAACAGCAGGCAGGAAAAACGAAGCAGCAGCAGAAAAGACAGTGGTCGGTCGACGGTCCGGTCGATCGACGTGCACGAAGTGCACAGGTGCTCCCAGGTTTCTTCGGTCGACCGGACCGGTCGACCGAAGAGGGTCTTGGTTGCGTCGGTCGACCGGACCGGTCGACCGGAAAGGGTCTCTGTAAGCAACCCAACTCTCTGTTTGTTTCGGTCGACCGGCTCGGTCGACCGTAAGAGGGAGTCGGTCGACGGCCGGTCGACCGACAGTCGGGTTTTGGGCGAAATGTTGTTCGGGAAGTTATGTATTTAAGCCCTGGTTGTAATTTTCTAGGGTAAGAGTGCTTAGACAAAGTATAGCTGTGGACTCTCTTGTGTTGATAGAGATTCAGAGCTATTGTAATCCATCTTCCATAAAGAAAACTCTCTCCGTGAATTGCCCCGAGGACGTAGGCAAGTTGGCCGAACCTCGTTAGATCTGGTTTTTGCGATTGGCTGTTCTTCTAGTTTGTTTTCATTGTTCTTGATGATTGAGATCAGGTTGGATCTTCTAAGGGTTGTTGTCTCCGAGCACACAACACTCTACTCTCTCAAACACTAACCTATATATAAGAGGTGGACACTAAGCCAAAGCAAAGAAATTGTTACAATCGCGGTGATCCAATGATCATAAACTCTTGGTGATCTCAAAGGATCACAAATATTTTTTCTTACAAAAATAAGATCCTAAAAATAGGTTTAGAATTAATAGCTCAAGTGTGAAAAATCAAAGTATTTTGGAAAAAAATAACAAAGAAAATACTTGAAAAAACTTCTAGATAGATATGAAAATGAAGATTAAAACTAAATTCCCAAATACTTGTTTCTTTTGATTTTCCAAAAACTTTGAAATAAATAAAGATAAGAGCTTTGGCACAAAAAACTTTTTTTTGAAAACTTTGTTAAAAAATACTTGAGAAGGTGAGAAAAATTACTCTTGAAAATCTTGGTGAACACTGGCTTCAAACACCCATTTATATAGGGGTATGAAAATATAGCCGTTGGGGTTTAGAACAGGTCAAAATTAATCTATTGGTTGACCACCCGGTCGACCGATAACGGTCGAATTTTTGACCGTTAGGGTTGTCAGTCGACCTATCGGTGGACCGCCCCAAGGCAAACTGCCTGTCGGTCGACCGTCCAGTTGACTGAGGCAAGAATCAGAGAGCTAACTCTCTAGACCGATGACCGGGGCCAGGTCCAGAGAGCAAGCTCTGTATAGGTCAACCGTGCGGTCGACTGGCCCAAGGCCAAGGCTGTGTGCACATATCCGTGCACATCGGTCGATAGAGCTCTGTTCCGGTTGACCGGTCAGTCGACTGCCATAAGGCTCAGACTACGTTTTTAGGTTTGAAAAAGTTGGCCTTTAATTTCCTATAAAATCACATAAAATGCACAAAAATAAGTTCATGTAAATATTTGAAGTACAAATATGTGTGACTAAAAATTAACACATATTACAAACTATTTGAACTATTTTTGAGGAATGAAAATTAAGCTTTAAACCGAAAACCGTATTTTCTGAAAACTCAATTTGAGATGAAAATGCGTTTTCTTCAAAACTTATATAAATACAAAAATATGATATATAAACACATTTTGAAGCATAGTGTGTATGGATAGATCGGTCACATATATTGCACATATATTATCACATTCTCATACTTATTATATAATAAACTCTGTTTTTAATTCTAATTATTGTCTAATTTATATGCAGGCCCATTGCAAAGAAAAGGAAAGAGAAATGAGCCAAAAAGCCCATCAAAATTCTGATTTAATTCAGAATTAATTCGAAATCAGAAAATCAGGTCAGAAAATCAGATCGGTTGAAAACTAGTTAGAACAAATCTCTACAAATCAATTGATTAAAGCCAGAGATCAAAGGCTGTTTCGTCACATTCAAGAGCTGAAACGCGAATTCCAGTACTAGATAAAATCAAATCTCAAAACCAGAAGGAGTACCCCCTCGGGTGTGGCCACCTGGCCACACCCAGGCCGCGAAAACGCGGCAAAAGCCGTGTTTTCGCGTCCATTTGGATTCTGTTAGTGGAGGCCGCGCTTTTGCGGCTGTTGGATTCTATTGGGGGAGGCCGCGTTTTCACGGCCATTTGGATTTTGTTGGGGGAGCGTTTGCTCCCCCTATCTTCGTACGCCCCTTCCCGTTGGGTTTTGCGTATAAATACGATTTTTCAGAGACCAGGGGGAGCGACCATGCAGAGATAGATTTTAGGCCAGTTTTTCATTCTTTTTAGTGTAGGTTTTTATTTTTCTTTTTATGTAATTTTCAGTTTTATTTATGTAATTCAGAGGAGATCAGAGTTTTATAGGAGAACGAGAGTGAAGCTTGTACTGAGAGTGACACCGGTATAAGTTGTTCTTCTTTTCTCTTATTGTTACAAGATTGAATCTATAGTTATGATTGTATGTTCTTTTTTTTTGTGTTCTTCTTCTTCCTTTCTACTTTTCTTCTTTTGGTACCAATTGCTATCCAAGTAAGTCTTATAGCATCGAAAGAGCCTTGCCTTTGCGAGTGCCACTGATAGCTCATGACGATAGATTTTTAGTCTCATTCTATATCATTTCATACTTGTATCGTCTTGATGATGTAATGTGGAAGAGACGAAAATCAACTCTTATGGGTTATGCGCTGATCACCTCTACTTCAAGGTAATATCATTGCCACAGATTCAAGGTAAGTATTGGGCCAAAGGAGGTAAGTAATTTTAACTTTCTTTTCTTTTAATTTTAGTTTAGATTACCAACATCAATTTTTTTTATCACTCTTTTCAATTTCTTTGTATATATCCATTTTCTATTTTCTCCACCTTCTCAATCTACCACTTTCTTCTTAACCTAACCATTACTTATTTTTCTCCTTTCTTTTCAAGAACTAAAAGAAGATCTTTAACCATTCTTTGTAGTATAAAAGAGAACTTACTAAAAGTTTCCATCGCTAGTCCCTCCTTGTGGATCACGACCCACATAGCAACTTGCTATTGCAGTAGTATTGAGTACTTGCACTCTTATTCTAAGTTCTTAAATTCTATATTTTTGTGCAGGTAAAAACTTCAACCAAATTTTGGCGCGGTTGCTGGGGAGGGACGATAAGTTATTCCCTTTTTAGATTTACATTTTTGGTTAACTTTCTTCTTTGTTCTTAGTGTACAGGTTTGACAATAACGAATTTTTGCTACAGTGGACATATAAGTGCTCATGGACTCTGCTCAAGAAAGTAGAGCCCAAAAGCCCTCAGATTTGTTACATTCTTGTGGCAATCTGAGTGAACTACTAACCTGTATTTTTTGCAGGTTGGCTGAATTGCAAAGTTTAATATCTGTAGCTATTTATTCCCTTGTTTGACTCACTATACATATATTTCTAACTACAACAGTAAAAGAGTGATTGTAAATGCTAAAAATGATTTAGACTTTGCATTTAGGCACATGTCTATTTCATTACATTTTCTATTTACTGTTGAAGAGTGCTGGAGTCAAGGTATGTGTGCATAGCATTTAGTATAAGGTTCATTCTTGTATGAAATATTGCTTGAGTGTTACTTTTTTCTACATACTTGTACATTGCACTAAATTGATTTAAGGGCTTATCTTTTAAACAAGATAAGGTGGGGAAGTCATTACCCTCCCTTAGCCCACAAACAATCTCCTAGCTCACTAACCCAAGCCTAACTAAAACTGAGTAGACGTTGGCCCTAAGGACATCTCGAACTCAAATAGGAGACTGACCTAAGAGGGAAGTTGATTTGAATTTGACTCTTGCCAAATCAGTGTCTAAGGTTGGGGATTGAGGGGCGAAACCCCGAAGGCTGGTGGTTTGGCATAATTAGGCCCATTGCTTTAAGCATGGATACCTCCCACCAATCTTGCCCCTTCTAGTCGATTAACTTGTGGTCAGATTCAGCAATATATCCCCCGTTGACAGTCTAACAAGTTAGGAGTCGTCTAGGTCTAAGGTTTACCCTAACTTAGGTTAGATTTTTTTCTTTTTATTTGTTTGCATATTTGTTTGTTTTTCTTTGTTTATGTTTGACATTTCCTGTGTGATATGGCTTATAACAATAATTTTTTCAATTTTAATGGTAATCCATATTATACCCCGACTTCTTTTTTAGATATTACCAACCCGGCATATCATAACTTTAACCAACCTCGTGTGTCAGATTGGTCTTATCTGAATCAATATAACCCATACCCCAATCTTATAACAATAATTTTCAAAATAATTTCAACTCTTCACAGAGTCAATGGGGATTCACCTCCCCCGAGTCCAATTTTCAACCAACATTTCCTCTTTATCCATCTTGTCCATAATATTTTCAAGGTTCATACTCAGTTCCACCAGTTCAAAGTAGAAAATCGTCAATCTTGAAAATGAGTATGTGTGAGTCCGAGCAACAATCACAAAATCTGATGGACTCACGATTTCACCACAAATTTCAAAACAAAACTTCATCTTTTTAAGTCCAATCGCAATAAAATGATGAACAAATCGACTATGAAAAGCTGCTTGAAGCCATGACTCAGACTCAAATCGCTCATGGCTAGTTCCGACAGTGTTTAGCACTCTGGCCTCGTTTCCCTGGATTTCCCTTGCCTAACTTGTTTGCATAGATTTAATGAACCGGGTTTTCTTGCTGTGTCTGATCAAGGTTGTCATAATCTTTCTTGACGATCTATTCAGCCAACATTGCAGGACTTGGGTATTTACTAGATTTTTAATTTGCAGTCGAGTTAACATTCAAAGGACAGTTATTATGAGTTCTTAGTTATGCTTTTCAGAGTAATTGACGCCCTGCATTCAAGACTCATTATTATCGGTTGTTCTTTATTTATGTATCTGAGATCAGTTTATCGGGTTTTCTTTATCTACGATATCATGATCTATTTTCAGAGTGGCAGATAATTATATGAGAGAGATAGTTCAGCTACATGGTATTCCAGTTGTTAATTGTATTGGCAGAGACACGGGATTCAGATGTAATTATGTTAAAGTTTTTAGGGAAGTTTAGAGACTCTTCTTATATTTAGCTTATCTTATCACTCTCAGAAAGAGTGGGTAGTCTAATCGGACCATTCAAAATCTTCATGTGTTCATTTTTCCCCTTATTGAAATTTCGAGGATGAAATTTTTGTAAGGTGGAAAAAATGTAACACCCCATTTTCAGAATACGTACTTAGTTATGTATTCAGATTCTTGATTGTGTTTTCCAATTTACTTCATGTATTTTTTTTGTTTTATGTACATTTATGCGATCGTTTTGCATTGGATCCAGATTCGTGGACTCAAAGTCAGCCCAAGTCTGAACCGTGGACCCAATCTTAGTGTATTACTTGATTTGGTCTTTTCAGTAGTCAAATTTGGCCAATTTTAGTTTCAAATATTGTTTTCCAATATTTTAGATTTTTCATGATTATTTTGAAAATTTTCAGAATTATTCTGCAAAATCTTCAAAACCGACATCGACTGGTGCCGTCGATCAATTCTTGGATTTTTAATTTATAAATAGATTTGAATTTCTAAAATTTTCTTTCACATTTTTTCTTAGAATCATATTTTTTTATTTTATAGAATTTTTAGGAATTTTTCTGAATTTATCGAAACTCGACCAGATTTCATATAGGCCAGTATTGTTGGTTGATTCCAGAATTTTTATTTTGAAAATAGGATTGAATTTCTTGAATCCGATTTCATCATGTATCTTAAGATAATATTTTCTATTTTTTAGAATTTTTGGAGACCTTTTTGAGTTACTTTATTTTTTCGGCTTTTCTGGTATTTTCGGTATTTTCCTAGATTCGGAGTTTTATCTGGATATTTTCTTTTCTTTTTTCTTTTCCCTTCCTTCTATTTTTCTCCTCCACAACTTTTTCCTCTTTTCTTTTTCTTTTCTTTTTCTTTCTCCCTTTTTTTCCTCCTCCATATAAACCCCCTTCAAAATTTTCTCTCTTTTCTTTTCTTCTCCTTTTATTCTTTCTCTTTTTCTTTCTTCATTTTTCTTTCTTCTCCCCTAGCCAATGACAACACAGCCCCCTTCCTCCATTTCCCTCCCAAATTCTCCATCTCTCTCTTTACTTTTCAAATTCTCTCCCCAATCTCACTCACCCTCTCTTTCTCTCTCGCCCCCCCCTACACTCATCAATTCCCTCTCTCTCCCTCCATCTTCTCCACCAAAGCGACCCCGGTGATGGAGACCCCTCCACTTCTGGCAATCCCACTCAGTGACCATCCCCGGCGGCAACCACATCCCTCTTCCCCACTTCCCTCTCCTTCTCCTTCTCCTTCTACTCTCACACCATCTCCTTCAACCACCTCCACCACAACTCCCAACAAAACCCCTTCCTCCTCCACCCGGGTTCCCGTCGGCTGGCCTCTACCGCCAACCCACGGCTGTAGCAATCTCCCAAGGCGCCACCTGGGGGGAACCCCTTCTCTTTCCACCCTTCCTCTCTCTTAATCTTTCTTTCTCTTTCTCCTTCTCTATATCTCTCTCCCCCTGTATTTTCCCTCTCTCCTTCCCTGTGTTTCCCTCTCTTTATTTCTTTCTCTTCCTCCTCTTTTTATCTCTCCTAGTTTTCTCTCTCTGTTTCTCTCTCTTCCTGCTTCTCTCTCTCTCTCTCCTGTTTTCTCTCTTTATCATGTCTCTTTCTCCTTGTATTCTCTCTCCCCCTGTTCTGTCTCTCTTTCTCCTAGTTTTCTCTCTCTCCCCCCATATATATATATATATATATATATATATATATATATATATATATATATATATATATATATATATTTACATTTTATTATATATTGATAGTGTGCACGTGTTATTGGGATTCCAGATTTCACAGCGTTTTCAGAGTTTAGGTGAGTGTCCTCGCCTCGTTTTAGGTTTCTCCGCTTTGACGGGTCTACTTGAAATTTATTTCATATTTGATTGTATTTGTATTCATATTTTGCATTGAACTGTGCCCTTGTATTTGTATGTGGCCGAGTGCCTAGGGTTGTACATGTATTATGCCTGTGATGAATGTTTATACTAGGGTAGTTTATTTTCTGTACATATATCATACCTGAGATGTATTTTTTTACTACTTTATACCATGCGTGGCTGACCATTCATGGTCATTTAGCCTCCAAGCTCTACACTCAGCCTCTGGGATTTACCATTCAATGGTAGCCTATTACGAATATATGTCTGCATGTGTGGTACTAACAATGCAGGTACTCTTGTACCAACTCTGGGTTTCTGCTCACTCTCGGAATGACTACCAAATAGGTTATGGGCCTTGCACCCTTATGGGTTTTATGGTAGCTACTGAGAGTGCGCTTAGACACTGGGGTACTCTAACCTTTGGGCTCTCGCCCACTTTCTCGAAAGAGGAGTGCGCTTAAACCATCAGGTCTCTCATGCTCCGCCTGGTAGGCATGCTTAACGCTCAGCGCTTTATCACTAGATCGCCTAGGCGAAACTCTGTCGGATTTTAGACTCGCTGTTTTAAGTCGAGTCATTCCAGTAGCTCCATCAAACGCTCTAGTAATTAAATACTATTTGCTGCCCGTGCCTCCAGCTTGCTTAGCTCCGCTTGAATGTTCGCTTGCTTGCTAATCGCTTGTTTGATAGTTTATCTTTTCTTCTATTAATGGTTGTGAAGAGTTTGTAATCTTACTTATACTATTTTTTTGAGACTGACTGATTTTTTGGTATTCGTATCGATTTATTATATCAGTATTATTTTCATATATCGCTTAACATGCTTTCACTTAATGTACTAATATTTACTATATTATCTCTTGTCACCTGACCTGTTAATCACCTGGCAACTGATACTGACTCCTGACTTGTTATCGGTATCACATCTCTTGTGCCTGCACCCTAAGGGATGGCGAGTGGAGCTAAGTGCTATACGGAGCAAAGTGCCGTACCACATACGTGGTGGGGACCACCTCTTGGTATCCATAGGGGCCACCTCTAGGTATTCACATTGCATCCTCTTTGCTACTGTTACCCGGAATACATATGGCATGGAGTTAAGTGCTACACGGAGTAAAGTGCCACACCACACACATGGCGTGGCCCACCTCTTGGTATCCATGGAGGCTACCTCTAGGTATCCACTGCTGTATCCGTGGTTTTCCTGCCCTCCTGATCCAGCACCTGACACGTTACAATAATAATATTAGGAATGTGGGATATTTGGTCTCTCCTTCGTTCGGATACTAGGACTCACATATCAGATCCAAATGAGTTCTACTGGAATACACATCCTAGTACAGACTACTAGCGGTGTGATTCATTAGTAGGGAGATGATTGAAATATCAGACAGTACTGATGTTTATTATTAAATTTTCTGATCTCTTGTTTACTAATTTATAGCAGCATGTTTGTGACTCAATACTTGCTCCTGTATCAGATATAACTTAATTAGCAAATAATAATAAAGTAAGGAGCGGGGGTTATTAAATCACTTCCTCATCTGAATAATGGTGTCCGTATATCAGAGTTCGGATTGGGTTCTACCGGAATGCGAACCCGGTGTGAACTGCCAGTATGGGACACTGAAAGGAAATGATTAGAATAACAGGCGACACTCATTGTTATTATTATTGTAATATTAGGTTATCCTATCCATTACTTGTATATGATCTCTGTGACACTGTAATTACTCCTGACATTCTTATTCTGTTACATTGAGGCAACTCAAGTTATATGAGCTCAAGTTATGGTGACATGGGATATATGGTATATATATGAGGGTTTCTTTGTTTGGATTAATCCCTCGACATATCAATCTCATGAATCCAAAGTTTAAGCCTATACAACTAGTTTTGTCCACTCTTGTATTTAGTATATTACTTGATGTCTTATCTTTTGCTTTTGTGTACCTATGTTCACAATTCAGTTTCGGTGCATGCTTTCTTTACTCGGAGTTATCGTTATGCATGTTCTAGTTTGATTCCTGGTTTTTTTAATTGATTTCCTGATTTCCCTTCATGTTTCTAATCAACACCTATACTTGTTTGCCTGAATCATATCACTTGATTCTGTACATGTGTGTCTGGCTATGCACGCCGCTTGGCATTCACCTCATCACTCGTTGAGGAGTTCTGACTCCCCTTGATCTACATGTCGAGATCCCAGAGCTTGAAACTTGTGAATTCTCCCGGGTGCCGATCAGAAAGGCGTAGCGATAGCGTGAATCATCGGCAAACCGTCTGAGGCACTATCCTTTCAGACCCCCTGCGCGGCTCTTGAGTTTCCCATTGTGACTCGTGAGCGCATTTTGTACAGTTCATAATTGTATAGCTCTTTGTATTCTTGCATTTACGCCTATCAGTGATATGCAATATTCTTGTAATATTAGAGTCTCCTGTGATAACTTTGTAATTGTACTCATATGTTGTAATGTATAATGCATCAAGTGCTTTCGTACTATGATTCTTTCCTGTACTGATACTTAGCGTATATATGTGAGGGTATTTTAAACTACGTATATACGTCGTAGTAACGTTTCCGCACCCGCAGGATCGGGATGTTACATAATGGATGTACATGATTAATCAATTGATTGACGTGTGTTTCTCTTGGAAGCGGGGAGAATCCATCCAATTGTTTTAGCCCAACTCACGAGTATTGAAGTATGAAAATTAAGTGAACTTGATTAATCCATGAATTAATGTTTTGTATGCATAATTTTTGTTGAGGGATTTCATTTCAACCACCTATGTCAAATCATAATTAAAAAAAACTCACTTACAAAATTTAATTCGCTTCAGCAAACCTCTTTTTTTAAAGAAGGGTGCACAGTTAAAAGACTTAAATGCCCCTTCATAGTATTAAGCTGATCGCAGTCCTCACAAAAATGCTCTATTTCTGAGTCTTTATTAGGATTGTGATTATGATTGCGGTCCCCATGAAAAAAATGTCATATTTCTGAGTCTTTATGATCGCAATCCTCTTTATTAGACTGCGTCCATGATCACAGTCCTTAAAAAAAAATCATGTTTCTAAGTTTTTATCGAATTGCAACCATGATCGCAGTCCTATATATTAGAATTGTGACTTTGATCGTAGTCCTCATAAAAATGCCTTATTTTTTAATTTTTGTCTCCAGTCCTCACAAAAACACAATTTTCCACCCAATATTGAGACTATGATAATGATTGCAATCCTCACAAAATGCCATAATTTTCAATTAATAAATGGAATCACGGTCCTCACAAAGGACATCGATCATGAGTCGCAGTTCTCATATCAGCATTGTCATCATCAGCAGACCTCCCTCCCATTCACCAACATCTGTAACGGTCCCATTTTTCCAAAATTTTTCCATATATATAAACATTAAATTAATCCACAGATTATCATAATGATCTCCAAATTTCTTAAAATTTTCGGCAGCACTTCCTTTGAAAATACGAAGTTTACTCTGATACATAGATACATACAATTCCAGATTTCTCATCAATCGTATATGTATATACGAAACATCCCATGCAGTAGTATATATCACAATTTCGGCTTGACATCGCCTACTTAAAGTCTCACACGTTTATTCTAGGGATACAACACAAGATAACAATTCAAGAATTTGCTTAAGGATAATCTCCTTGTATCACCATCTAACATAAGCCAACCCAAGATACTACCCATTAAGAGTTCCTACACAAATCTACATATATATACATCATCTCCATGTACATGTATATAATTACATTACTTAATTACAATCAATAAAGAAGTTTGATAGGCCCACATAATGAATGTTGTGCACCCTTTCAGTACCCTATTCTTGCCTTTAGCTGCTATTTATCCCTGGCTTGCCCTGAAAAAAATCATGAAGCTATAGGGGGGGTGAGCTCGACAGCTCAGTGAATGGAGTCAAATTTCATATACATAATTGTAGCATGGCATTAATAATGTATATTATTCATGATACATGAAAATAAGATGAGTGTGGCACATAAAGTATGTGATACCGAATGCTTCTATTCGATTTTCATTTACTTCCAGTTAATAATCAATTAATACTGATAACTGTACACATGACCAGTATCAGATGTATTCACTATCATATACAATAACACATCTAACATACCGATAGTGTCGCGCACACACACATACATATCTGTCACACATAGCCATTCATTTTCAATCATTTGTAAGGATGCAATTAAATGTATATCATAGCACCGTCTTCGCACTCCGCCCGTGCCATACGGGTCCCTTCCTCCCAATATGATATATACAACAATAACCCCATCTTCCCCCTCCTACCGGTTCTCGCACGGCCCCTTCCTCCAATATATATATATATGTTTTTGTCAAATCCCCGTCTTCCCCCCTCCTACCGGCTCCCGCCCTGCCCCTTCCTCCTCTTATATAATGCATCATGCAAACTTAAGTTATAATATTCATACAAGCAATATAAAACTAGCTTACATGTCATGCCCGAAATGATGTGCAACAATAAGAAGAAGACATGTGCTTGGGGTTTACCCAATATCATAGTACAACACAATAACCAACGCATCCAGTTCCATAAGATTCATGTACAAAGCACATCATTTTATATATATATGGGGTGATACTCTAAATGAGTACTTGCCTATTACCATGTATTCTTATGCAAAATTAGTATCCTTATCTTAACCAAACATATCACATATACGCATATGTACAAAATCAAATAACATACACTTAATCACAATCATGTCACCCATAATGAATTCTATTCCGTAACATGCATGTCAATGCCATTGTGAACTATACTTCGAAATGCAAGCCGCATATGAAATTTGGCAAAAATGCTAAATCAACAAATTACTAACATATTTGCAATTTAGTATAAAGCGGTCCAAATTTATTTAAAAACCCCACTCACCTTCAAGTTGAGCGTTCTACAAGGGTTTGTACCGAGCACCGCTTCGTGTTTCCTTTCCGAATAATCACGTCGGACACCGACATGCTAATCCCCCTATTTAATAGTAGCAACAACATCACATAATTTAACTCTTAGTTAAACATCAAGTAAATTACAATGTTCTCGTAGGGGATACTTATTTGGTAATTACGTATTGCTAGCCTCTTACCCTTGAAATTATACCAACAAGATTATTATGGCTATGTCATTCTTTCTAACACAATAATATATTTCTAATTAATACTTTTCATGGAGTCCAATGCCCAACCCCAATTCTTACTAGTAGAGCAATATTACCTAGCCATATTCTATTAAGATATTCTTGCTCATAAAATTCATTTAATTAATAACCTAACCCAACAAATTCTCACCTTCATTCGGAGAGTTCTTCGCAAATCTTTTAGCTTCCACATGAACCCAAACCATGATCCTAATCAAGAGATCAACAAGATATCTTTTAGTATTAGATTCACCAATAACCTTGAAGGTTAATACTTATTTCACACACTAATTCTCTGTTAAACTTAAATCAGAATTTATTGAGGTATTAGATGAATTCACCACAAAAAAAAAATCAGATCTAGGGCAGAATTTACCTTTAAAAACTTGTCTTTTTTATAGAGAAAACTCCCCTTTTCCCCCTCCTCGATCACCCCTAGCTTGGAGGCTGCCGCCGGCGGCCTGGACGTCGCCGCCGGCGGCCCGCGCGCCGCGGCCGGCGCTGGCCGCGGCCAGGCAGGGCTAGCCGCCCCCTTTCTCCACTCCTCGAGGTCTCTCTCTCTCTCTCTCTCTAGAAGCTTAAGGATGGGGGAAAAGTGAGGAGGTAAGTTTGAGGGTTCATCTAGAAGAGAAATGGGTTCTAGGGTTTCAATAATTGAGAGGTTGAAGATGATGTGAGATGAGAAATTCTGGGCTGAAACTAGAGATTTCAGTTCCTTCCTATTTACAAGTTTGCCACACTCCATCTCTTGCCAAGTGTCCTTGCACAAATCAAGGGCATCCTAGCCCTTCATCCATTGCTCACATGCTCACCTACCCCCTCCACTAACTAGTATTTTTATTAAACTAAGGGGGGGTATGGTTAGTGGGGGGGTATGTATATACATCATGTATAAAATATTTTCAAGTATAAGAATATGTGACATTGTTGTATATACATGGTTATCCCTTACATACATCTATGATATATTTACATCTCACATATTTGTGATAATTTATTAACACCAATTTCTCCTTTGATTATCCAGAAAATTTAATAATAGATATATAAATTAAAATTTGCATTGTAACACTAATTCAAGATTAAAGTGTGCCGAAGATTATAGTTATCAGTCCCAATTATCCACCATTAACTCATGGCTGAGAATTAAAATATTCTTTAGGAAAAGAAAATTATTAAAAATTCCGGGATGTTACAACATCGAATGATCCACAATGCTTCCGAGATATAAATACCACATCGATTACAAAAACATACAAAACTCATCGCGAGTACGAACAAACGGGATTTGTAAAAGATCGATCACAAAAAAATTTGTTCTGGGGGCTCCGCCTCCTGCGACCCCGAGAGGGGGCTTACCGTCCCCTTCCAATCCCCACGTCGATCTTACCGTGAAGGTCGATCCACGAGTTACTCTGTGGTGGTCAAAGTTGAGGGGAGAGCAACGTCGAGGGCGATGAGAAAGGGTAAAAAATGAAATGAAAATATAAAAAGAAGTGTTGGCTAAGAGGAACCAATTTATGTTGACGTGGATGAGACTTTAATGAATAAAAATATAGGGTGAGTTATTTTCCTAATTATAAGAAAAGTAGGTGATTGTAGGAAAATTTTCCATTTTCTTTCTATGTTGATTTCTTCTTTTGATTTTTTATGCCACCCTGCAATCTTCCTATCTTTGTCTCCCCGTGATTTTTAAATTTTTTAAAAAATAAATCTCGAAGCTACCCTTCTGAAACATAAATCAATTATTGAAATTACCCTTTTATCATGTCCAACCATCCCTTATCTTTCTTAATTGCTAAAGAGTTTAGTTTAGTCTCCTATCTCTTAATTGTTACTGAGATTAATTTTTTTTAGAACCTTTTCCATTATAAAATCTTAAATAATCATCTAAAACTACTAACTATTCACTTAGCCTCTTGTATTTATTTTGTTTTCATTCTTATAAAAATAACATTAAAGCTTTCCTCTCTCGTATGAGCTTCAAAATCTCTTGTCATCGTTCCTTGATGAATTCTAAATTTAAGCATAATTAATTAATCTTTAAATGAACATATAAACTTCACTACAATAGAAATCCATATTTGATATATATTTTAAGTGAATATATTGTTTTTATGTAAAGAAATTATTTAACTTTTAAAAAAATACAATTTTGTATGTTTTTGTTACCTTAACTTCTCTCTGATTAAAGTATTTTATCTACTTTTTATAATTTCAACAACACATAAATTATATTGTATTATAATTTTTACATTTTTATACTAAATTTTTTGTTCAACTAATAAATATATCTTAAATATGTGTGAACTAAGAAATATATCTTATCATCAAATTTCAAAAGATTAAACTATAGCCATTTTATCATTTTTTTGAATAAATTGTTAATGTATAATTAGAAATTTTAAATTGTATACTATTTATTTTGAAAAAAGATGACAACTTCAAATTAATCCTAGTAAGGCATATCATGAAAAACTTGTTCTTATTTTTTTCTAAAAATTAAAAAGTTGGAGAAAAGAAAAAAAAAATCTGATATCGTTGTTACCCTTAAGAAGTGGGAAACGAAAATATCATAATAAAACTTGTTCTTATTTTTCAAAAAATTAAAAGTAAATGAAAAGAAAATTCTGATATAGAAAAGTTGGTTTTGAATGATTCAATTTGGAATACAAACCCGATGCTAGACCTAATTGCCATAGCTGAGGAATTTATTCTTAGTTGAGTTTGATAATCTGCAAAAAAAAACACACTCAAAATGTTAATTGTTTAGCAAATCATGAATTTAGAAAACAGATAATCAGTTAAAATGGGAAATACTAAAATTAGAATGTTTTCATTAGCATCCCTTGGCGTCAACTTGAATGCCCAATTCTTAGAGACATATACCCAATTCTTAGAGACATGTATTGTATTATTATTGAAATGGACACGACATGCGGACACATGACAAATTCTTTAAAGTACACATGATATGTGTGTTGGACACACATGTCGGGCACGTTTCGAACACGATACGCGTGTCGAATATATTTCAAACACGACATGACTTCATGATAGAAGTGTTTGTGCTACATAGGAGAGCAACAATGCTACTGCTGATATCAGTGAAGAGTATTCCAAGAGTAGTCTGTCAAGCTTTCATTAATTCCTTCATATATACCAAATCCTCTCAAAGACTTTCGTCTGGGAGAAATACAAATTTAATTGATTCATTAAATTTTAAATTGGCACTTGCTAATATACATGCTTGCAACCCTCAAGACTCATGTAAATACAATGTGAGTCATTAAGTGAACTAGTTGATACCAAATCCTATACTTATTCCGAACTGATACAAACTAAAAACATAAATTCAAGCAACAAAGTAACAAAACTAGTAGGAAAAGAAGAAAAGAAAGAAAGAACGAACGAACAAGTTTCCAATGCCCCAGCAACGTTTTAACGTTATATGTTGAGTCTTTTTTCACATATGGTAGAATGATTCTTAGAAATCTTCATGGATGATTTCTCCATCTACGAAGATTTGTTCACTCAATGTCTCCACTATTTAGAACTTGTCCTCCAACGTTGTGCTGAGAAAAATCTGACACTGAACTGGGAGAAATGCCACTTCATGGTAAAACATGAAATTGTCTTGGGTCATGAAATCTCCAAGAAAGGAATTGAAGTGGATAGAGCCAAAATTGAGGTTATTGCAAAGCTTCCCATGCCCAAATGCGTGAAGGATATTAGATCCTTCTTAGGACACGCCGGTTTTTACCGATGATTTATCAAGGATTTTAGCATGATTGCTAGGCCCTTGACTAATCTGTTAGCTAAGGACGTGTCCTTCACTTTTAATGCTGAATGTATGAATTCTTGGGAGAAGCTTAAGAGAGAGCTTATTTCTGCACCAATCATATCTGCACCGGATTGGTCGAAGCCGTTCGAAATCATGTGCGATGCTTCCGATTTTGCCATAGGCGCTGTCCTAGGATAATGCATTGATAACAAGCAGCACGTGATTTACTACTTTAGTAGGACTCTCAACGATGCTCAATTGAACTACACTATGACTGAGAAGGAATTCTTGACAGTAGTGTTTGCCTTAGAAAAATTTCGTCCCTACCTACTAGGGTCCAAAACCACCATTTTCACCGATCATTCTGCACTTAGGTACCTCATGATGAAGAAGGATGCCAAGGCCCGACTCATTCGTTGGATCCTCCTTCTTCAAGAATTTGATCTCGAGATTCGAGACAAGAAAGGCGTAGAAAATGTCATTGCTGACCATCTCTCATGAATCCCTAATTCTCCATGCAACGAATTACCCATAAATGATGATTTTCCTGATGAAAATCTCTTAGCTACCTTTAGGGAACCTTGGTATGCTGATATAGTGAATTACTTAGTCACAAACCAAACTCCGTCTCATTGGTCCAAAACCGATATATATCGATTCTTATCCCAAGTCCGGTATTTCTTTTGGTATATATTGCTTGTTGTGGACTATGTGCCCAAATGGGTAGAAGCCATTCTTAGTAGAACTAATGATAACAAAGTTGTCATAAAGTTTTTGAAAGAGAACATTTTTTTCACACTTTGGAACCCCTTGTGCTATCATCAGTGATAATGGCACTCACTTTTGCAATAGATCCTTTGAAGCTCTTATACGAAAGTATGCCATCAATTACAAGTTGTCCACACCTTATCATCCTCAAACCAGTGGGCAGGTTGAGGTTTCCAATAGACAAGTCAAGCTTATCTTGGAAAAGACTGTGAACCAAAATCGGAAAGATTGGTCCACCAAACTTGTAGATGCCCTATGGGCCTACAGGACCGCTTTCAAGATGATTCTAGGAATGTCTCCTTATAGGTTAGTCTATGGTAAAGCTTGTCACCTACCCGTTGAGTTAGAGCACCGGGCCTTATGGGCAATCAAGCAGTTGAATTTCGACTTGACTAACGCCAATAACCTTCGAAAATTACAAATTTTCGAATTAGAGGAGTTAAGAAATGAGACCTATGAAAATGCTAAGATCACTAAAGATAGAGTTAAGATTTCTCATGATAAACATATCATAAGAAAAACCTTTGTCCCTGGACAAAAAGTCTTACACTATAATTCTAGGCTTCATCTTTTTTCAGGAAAATTAAAATCAAGATGGACTGGGCCATTCGTTGTAAAAACTGTGTTTCCACACGGTGCTGTAGAGATCAGTGACACCAAGAATGAAAATGACTTTAAGGTAAATGGTCAACGCCTTAAACCTTTCTTAGAATCGGTGCCGGTAAATGAAACGGTTATGGGTCTTTTTGACCCAGTGTATCAGTAACTTTCCTCTTTTCCATTTTATTTCATGCATCTATACATTTCTTTCATACATTGGGGACAATGCATGAGATAAGTGTGGGGGAGGGCTCTAACATGACTAATATAACTATAAAAAAAAAGAGAAAACAAAGAAATATATATATATTAAAAAAAACTTTTTGAAAGGTAAGAACAATATTTTGATATATTATTTTGTAAGGAATTAAGTCAATTTTAAGGAATAGGAAAATCATAATTAGGATTTCTTCTACTTAGTCAAAATAAGATGACTTGTTTGATTTTTATGGTTAGGAAGAAAATTTGTGAAAGTAATTTAGTCTTGATCTTTACCTTGATGAAATATGCACACTTTATACACTTACACACTCAGGGTTTAAAAACAAAGACTCTTATGCCTTATATAAAAAAGAAAAAAACTATATATGTATAAAAAAATAAACAAATCAAATTATTGATTAGCTAGGTATTTTGGCCTAAGCAAGCCTTGGTATTTATGCAAAAGATAATTAGATAAGTTTGAGAATATATATATATAAATCCTCTGATTAAGTTAGGTATTTGTGCCTCATGAAGCATAAGTATTCACGCCTAAAAGGGGTACATTTTATAAATAAAAACCTTAGTTTCGTGGCCTTGTCTGCTCGAGTGTTTAAGTCCTTAGGGGTGTTTTCTCACCTGGTGCCCTAAAACTGTCCGGTTTGCGTGTCACCGACTAAAGGCTCGTTACATGGGCAGATTAGAAAGCCTAATGGAATTGAGGAATAAATACCACCAAAAATAAATATAAATAGGTATAGGAGTTAATGTTAAAGAACCCTTAGTCAAACTTCACAGTCACGATGGTGCATATGACTCAGGGTAAAGTAATAGACTAGATAAGAAATACAATTTGACTCCTTACTTTGATTGATGACATGTTTTTGAATAGAGACTAAGTTTAGGAATGAAAATTTTGATATTCCTATAACTTATAGATTACTTAAACTCTCACAAATATACTTCAAATATTTTCTCTTTTCAAAATGCTTTTCGAAAATACTAACTTTTTTCTCTTTCTTTATGAATTTTGTGGGTGCAATCCACTGAAAACCCTCACGAGACAAAACTCGTCCTCTAGGGGTAACCTAGAGGTTTAATGGCTTGTTACACATGCTCAGTGCAATCGAGTGACCTGCGAAAGTGGTCTAATAATTGATTAAGATTAGTTTTAATATTTTGCTCGAGGGCAAGCAAAAGATAAGCGTGGGGGTGTGATCGGTCACATATATTGCATACATATTGTCACATTATTATGCTTGTTATCTAAATAAATCATATTAATAAGTCCTATTTTTCTTTATAAAATGCAGGCCAATTGCTAAGGGATAGCCAGAGAAACGAGCCCAAAAGTCCATTTAATTCAGAATAAATTCAAAATCAGGGAATCAGGGTAGATCTTGACAAATCAGAGAGGTTGAAAATTGGTTGAAATGAATCTTCCCAAATCAAGCGGTTGAAGCCAACAAATCAAAGATCGTTTCGTCAAATCCGGGAGTTGCAACAGTGAATCCAGCAAGACAAAAGGGAGCCCAAGTCCACGCCAACCGTCGCTCCACCAGGATGTGGCCACTAGGCCACATCCTGGCCGCGGATCCGCGGCCCAAGCCGCGGATCCGCAGCTTGTTGGTGGAGATAAGGAGAGCGTTTGCTCCCCTTATCTCCTCACTCCTCTTCCTCTGGGGTTTTGCCTATAAAAGGCAGGGTTTTGTACAGAAAAAGGGATCAGAATTTAGATTTAGTTTTTCTCTTTGTTTTTAAGGCTTTAGGCTCTTTGTTAGATAGTATAGAAGTTGTATCTTTGTTTATAATTTGTAGTTCAGTGCAAATACCAGTAAGAGAGAGGAATTGAGTGATTGTATTCTGAAGATTGAAGTGACATCAATACAAGGATCAAGCTATCTCTTCTTCCACTCCATTTTACGGTATGTCTTGCTTTATTTATTTGTATTATTTTTCATCTTTCATGAGTAGCTAAATCAGTTTTCTGGGCTCACTATAATTCCATTCTCCGATCCCTCTTCTTTTCGAATGGTTTTGATGAAAAGACCCAATGAATCATTTTCATGCCTAACTTAAGCCTTTCTTCTTGAAAGTGTTCTTGAAGGCACATGAGGATGGGTTTAGATTTTTAAACTTTCACTTCTTTTAAAAAATGTCTCTTGAACTTGTTTTTATCTCATACTTGAACTACTTGATGATTTAACATTAAACTCAAGACGATTTCTTAAAGAAAAGAGTTAACTTTTTCAAACTATCTCATGTGCTTTGCTTAAAACTTTCTAAACTCAATCTTATATTTTTTCCTATGATCAAGTTGAGGCACTGAGGATTTCAAAGAAGAACACATCGTTGAGTAGTGAGATAGTGAGCCCAGATCTCCTTCGTATATTAAAAATAACAAATCACTTTTCAAATTTTTTAAATCACCTTTCCAAAGCCTTCTCCAAATTTACAATTTTTATTTTAATCATTTCCCTTCTTTCTATTCTCTTTTTCGACTTAAAAGAAAGACACCAATTTCATTCTTTGTTACTTAACAAAAACACCGAAAAGCTTCTATTGCATTCCTCCTCGTGGACACGACCCGTTAGCCCAAAGCTACACGGTAATTCTCATATCACTTTGATTTTGCAGCCAAATGGCTACCCAATAGATTATAGGCCTTGCACCCTTATGGGTTTTGTGGTAGCTACCGAGAGTGCGCTTAGACCCTGGGTACTCTAGCCTTCGGGCTCTTGCCCACTTCCCCAAAAGATGAGTGCACTTAGACCATCAGGTCTCTCATGCTCCGCCTGGTAGGCATGCTTAGCCCACAGCGCTTTATCACTAGATTCGCCTAGGTGAAACTCTACTAGATTTTAGACTCACCCTTTTAAGCTGAGTCATTCCCCAGTAGCTCCGTCAAGCGCTCTAGTAATTAAACACTATTTGCTGCCCGTGCCTCCAGCTTGCTTAGCTCTGCTTAGATGTTCACTTGCTTGCTAATCGCTTGTTTGATAGTTTATCTATTCTTCTATTAATGGTCGTGAAGAGTTTGTAATCTTACTTATACTGTTTTCCTGAGACTGCATGATTATTCGGTATTCGTATCGATCTCTTATATCAGTAATATTTTCATTTATCGCTTGACGTGCTTTCACTTGATGTACTAACATTTACCATGATGTCTCTTATCACCTGACCTGTTAATCACCTGGTAATTGATACCTGACTCCTAAATTATTATCGGTATCACATCTCTTGTGCCTGCACCCTGAGGGATGGCGAGTGGAGCTAAGTGCCACACGAAGCTAAGTGTCATACCACACACATAATGGGGGACACCTCTTGGTATCCGTGGGGGCCACCTCTAGGTATTCACATTGCATCATCTTTACTTCTGTTACCCGGAATGCATATGGTATGGAGGTGATCAGAGATGCGTAGCGGTAGCGTGAATCATTGACAAACTGTCTGAGGCACTATCCTTCTAGGCCTCCTGCTCGGCTCTTGAGTTTCTTTTTGTGACTCGTGAGCACCTTTTGTACAGTTCATAATTGTATAGTTCTTTGTATTCTTGCATTTGCGCCTGTCAGTGATATGTAATATTCTTGTAATATTTTGTCACATCCTGTGATAAGTTTGTAATGTACTCATATGTTGGAATGTATAATACGCCACATGCTTGCGTACTCTGATTCTACTTGTACTGATGTTTAGCGTATAGATGTGAGGGTATTTTCGATCTACGTATATATGTCATAGTCACGTCTCCGCACCCGCGGGATCGAGGCATTACATATGGATGTACATGATTAATCTATTGTTTGACGTGTGATTCTCTTGGAAGTGGGGAGAATCCATCCAATTGTTTTAGCACAGCTCGTGAATATTGAAGTATGGAAATTAAGTGAACCTTGATTAATCCATGAATTAATGTTTTGTATGTATAATATTTGTTGAGGGATTTCGTTTCAACCACCTATGTCAAATCATAATTAAATAAAACTCACTCACAAAATTTAATTCGCTTCAGCGAACCTCTTTTTTTAAAGAAGGGCGCGCGGTTAAAAAAACATAAATGCCCCCTCCATAGGATTAAGTTAAGGACAGCGACCATGATCGTATTCCTCACAAAAATGCTCTATTTCTGAGTCTTTATTAAGATTGTGGTTATGATCACGGTCACCACAAAAAAATGCCATATTTCTGAGTCTTTATGATCACAATCCTCTTTGTTAGACTGCAATCATGATCATAGTCCTTAAAAAAATATATATCATGTTCATAAGTTTTTATAGAATTGCAACCATGATCGCAGTTCTCTTTATTAGGATTGTGACCCTAATCGCAGTCCTTATAAAAATGCCTTGTTTTTTAGTTTTTGGTTCCAGTCCTCACAAAAACACAATTTTCCACCTTATATTGGGACTAGGATAATGATTGCAGTCCTCACAAAATGCCATAATTTTCAATTAACAAAAAGATCACAGTTCTCATAAAGGATGACGAATATAAGTCGCAGTTCTCATATCAGCATTGTCATCATCAGTGGACCTCCCTCCCATTCACCAACATCGCATGATTCCCAATGCTTTCTACATCTAAATACCACATCGATCACAAACACAAACAAAACTAATCGCGAGCACAAACAAACGGGATCTGCAAAAGATTTATTCCAAATAAAATTTGTTCTGGGGGTCCGCCTCCTGCAACCCCCGGGAGGGGCTTACTGCCCATTTCCAACCCTCATGTTGATCTTACCGTGAAGGTCGATCCATGAATTATTCTGTGAGGCTCAGAGTTGAGGGGAGAGCAACGTAGGGGACAATGCAGAATGGTAAAAAAGAAATATAAATATATAACTAAGTGCTGGTTAGGAATAATCAATTTATGCTGACGTGGATGAGACTGTAACGAATAAAAATATGGGGTGAGTTTTTTTCCTAGTTATAAGAAAAGTAGGTGACTGTAGGGAATTTTTTCATTTTCTTTCTATGTTGATTTTTCTTTTGATTTTTTTATGCTACCCTGCAATCTTCCTATCTGTATCTCCCTATGATCTTTTAAATTTTTGAAAAATAAATCTCGAAGCTACCCTTCTGAAACATAAATCAATTATTGAAATTACCTTTTTATCATGTCCATCCATCCCTTATCTTTCTTAAATGCTAAAGAGTTTAGTTTAGTCTCCTATCTCTTAATTGTTACTGAGATTAATTTTTTAAGAACCTTTTCCATTATAAAATCTTAAATAATCATCTAAAAGTACTAACTATTCACCTAGCCTCTTGTATTTATTTTATTTTCATTCTTATAAAAATAAAATAAAAGATTTCCTCTCTCGTATGAGCTTCAAAATCTCTTGTCATCGTTCCTCGATGAATTCTAAAGTTAAACATAAGTGATTAATCTTTAAATGAATATATAAACTTCACTACAATAGAAATTCATATTTGATATATCTTTTAAGTGAATATATTTTTTTTAAGTAAAGAAATTTTTTAATTTTTAAAAAGTACAATTTTGTATCTTTTTGTTACCACAACTTCTCTCTGATTAAAGTATTTTATCTACTTTTTATAATTTCAGTAACACATAAATTATATTGTGTTTTAATTTTTACATTTTTATACTAAATTTTTTGCTGAACTAACAAATATATCTTAAATATGTGTGAACTAAGAAATATATCTTATCATCAAATTTCAAAAGATTAAACTACATCCATTTTAACATTTTTTTGAACAAATTGTTAATGTATAATTTGAAATTTTATACTGTATACTATTTTTTTGAAAAATGTTGACAGCTTCAAATTAATCCTAGTAAGGCATATCATGAAAAACTTGTTCTTATTTTTTTCTAAAAATTAAAAAGTTGAAGAACAGGAAAAAAAAAATCTGATATCATTGTTACCATTGAGATGGGTAACGCAAATAGCATAATAAAACTTGTTCCTATTTTTCCAAAAAAATAAAAGTAAAAGAAATGAAAATTCTGATATAGAGAAGTGAGTTTTGAATGATTCAATTTGGAGTACAAACCTGATGCTAGACCTAATTGCCATAGCTGAGGAATTTATTCTTAGTTGAGTTTGATAATCTACACACAAAAAAAACGCACTCAAAATGTTTAATTGTTTAGCAAATCATGAATTTAGAAAACAGATAATAAGTTAAAATGAGAAATACTAAAATTAAAAAGTTTTCAATAGAATCCCCCGACGTCAACTTGAATGCCCAATTCTTAGAGACATATACCCAATTCTTAGAGACATATATTGTATTGTTATTGAAATGGACACGACACGCAGACACATGGCAAATTCTTTAAAATGCACACGACATGTGTTTGTTGGACACGCGTGTCGGACGCGTTTCGAACATGATACACATGTCGAACATATTTCAAACACGACATGACTTTATGATAAAAGTGCTCGTTTTACATAGGAGAGTAACAATACTGCTGCTGATATCAGTGAAGAGTATTCTAAGAGGAGGCTGTCAACCTTTCTTTAATTCCTTCATATATACCAAATCCTCTCAATGACCTTCGTCTGGGAGAAATGCAAAATTTTAATGATTCATTAAATTTCAAATTGGCACTTGCTAATATACATGCTTGCAACCCTCAAGACTCATGTAAATACAATGTGAGTCATTAAGTGAACTAGTTTATACCAAATCCTATACTTATTCCAAACTGATACAAACTAAAAACATAAATTCAAGCAACAAAGTAACAAAACTAGAAGGAAAAAAAAAGAAAAGAAAGAAAGAAAGAACGAACAAGTATCCAATTTTACAAACTTTCAAAAATATTTCTTGGACCACTCAGCAGTTAAGATGACTCATCCTTTGCAAAGAACTTTGCCGAGCCAAAATCTGCTATCTTGGGTTTAAACCTCTTTAACATAAATCCAAGTGATTCAAACCAACCCTTTTTCTTTTGGTGAGGGGCATTTTCAAAGCCACCAAGTCTGAGATGGTCTATGGATCTGAGTTTGCTTGGTGTTTTTGGAGAAACGAGAAAAAGCAGTCCGACGAGATAGAAAGGGGATCTGGGGTTGTTGTCGCTGCTATAGCTAGGATCTCTTTATTTTTCTTTTTCTTTTTTTACTGGAGGAAAGGAAAAATTGCGAAAGAGAAGAGTTTGATGCTGCCGCTGATGAGATCGTTGTGCTAGCGTGAGAAGAGGTTAGTTTTGATCAAATATTCTACTTAACAAGTAATTCCCAACTCTACGACTCCTTAACAAGTAATTCCATCTAACTAAACGTGAGGATGAATCCAGTATCGTTAGCCTGATATATGCTTTCATGTCTAAATCTATGAATTTTTATTTTATTAGTTGCAGTATTCATCTTGTTACACCTCATACTTTGACCTAAATTTAAAATGAAAGTGGATAGGTTATAATAAAAAAATAAGAAATAAGAATAGTAGAGGCAATAGATTTTGAAAAATTGAACTGAGTATGACTTGATTGAATATTTCACAAGAAAAGTTCCCTTTTAATCCTCCATGATAAACATCAATTATAGGACTTTTGTTTTCTAATCCACAAGACAAGGAGTACTCGAAAGATGGAATCAAGTGATAAGGGAATAATCTTTATATTTATAAAATAAGAATAAATAACAAACCATAAGATATAAGCTCTAATGATTACTACATTTTTGAATATAAACATGTATCAACATGTGTAACATAGAACTTAAAATTATAGAAAAATTGCTTGAAATTTTACATGCTATTACTATGTTAGTTCCTTGGCAATTGCGCATTGATCTTACGATTCTAGTAAATGAAAACTAAAAGATGAGTCTAAGTTAACAAAGGGTGAAATTTTTAGTTGCTAGAAGGTCCAAGAGTAGTTCAAGACATGTATTTTGGAAATAATTGAGAATTTTAATAGCGATGACTTCACAGTAAGTGAGGAACAGATGCTTTGTAATTTATAATTGTTTTGAAATGGATAATCTTTTGAGTTTTTATGTAAAAGATGTGTTTATGCACATAAAACACATTATGTAATAATAGTATTGTGACACTATTGAAGTATTATTTTCGTGAACCAAGAGTAACATATGCTCCATTTTCTCATATAGTCACAAGCATATGAAGCATGTAAATGGGGCATGACTAATGATTCTTGATTATGACATGATACTATTTGGATAACTCATATGATTGTATTTTGCCCCTATACCATGTGCGTAAATGCGATGAATAATTCCGATATATTTGAAAATTAAGTAAGCTACTAGTCCTCAATGTGTCCCCTCCATGAGGGTCTGTTAATAAGGCAGCTCGATCACATGGTACATGGGTAAAAATACAACCGTACGAGATAACCAAATAGTATCATATCATAATCAATTTATTAGGCATGCTCCATGCGCATGGATCATATGCAGAGTATATCACTATATCAGAAAATTAAAGTACGAGTTCTAAATGTGTTCCTTCCATGAGCGTGTTTATCCGTGCATGTTGTTGATAAGGTTTAGTGACTTAATAGTAGTGAGACCCAAGTCAACCGTGCTTAAAATTGTTGATCACATTCAAACATAGCCTACCTAATCCTGATGCATGAAAACAATTTATAAAATATTATATTTGTTGTATTTATTCTTTATCATTACTTTGGTATGATTTTATGATTTGATCTAAACAAGCCATTTATCATGTTATATATATTTTGTGATTTTAAAATGTGAATTGCATGACTCGTGCATTCATTTATTGACCCTCAGCTCACTCTACCGCTACAGTTTTATTAATAGTTGAGAATCTTAAGATGTTAATCAAGTGGAGTATTGTGAAAGGACTTGATATTTATGGAGTTTCTTTGGAGCTAGTATCACATTGAAGTTAGGTAATAATAATATTAAATTTTGTATCTCTTACTTAGGGTGTGTTTGGTATTGTTTCTGCTTTAATATAAATCATTTTTCAAAAGGACTTATCTAAAAGTGCTTTCTGAAAAAATGCTTTTGCATAATTTAAGTTTTTTGATTATATTAAATTCTTAAGTGCTTACAAAAAATATAAATATTTAAAATAAATTTATTAGAGAAAATTATGATAGAAATGAACATGTGAGAGAAACTTTAGTAAGATTCATAACCTATAACAAAAGAAATAGTGAAGAATTCATTAAAATATCATCTTACATGGAGATCATGAGAGAGAAAAACAAGGAAAAAAAGTGTAGATGAGCTTTTGGTTTATGTGGTTGAGAAGTCAGATAAGTAACTTTTTGACTTTTTTTTTTGTCAAAGTCCTATTTTAAAGTGGTTATCAAGCATTAAATTTGGGGAAGACACTTAATTTCTTTAAAATGCATGAAAGCACTTATAAGAAGCAACGCCAAACACACCCTTACAATTTGATAATAATCCATAAATGGATATTAAAATTGACGTCATTTACTTGTTTGATTAATTTATAATTATATTTATTAAATATTTTCTAGAATGAACGTTTGTTGCTTAAAAGAGGCCTTGCAATTTCTGATGTTAGGAAGCTGATGGCCGTATCATGCACTCGCTATAAATACATACATGTTTTCATGGTGGGACATTTGAACCTTTTACCAGAGTAATTCGAGCAAAAATTTGGATTTGTCTTGTAAGATGTATCACGTTTTTATTGAAAGTTTAATATGTGTGAGACTTGCTTTGGTTGTAAACTCCTTCATTTATGATGTTTGTGGCTATTTACAAGTGGTTTTGTTGTAGGAAGGTTCACGACTATATTGTCATGAGAAGAGTTCAATGTCATCAGTTTTGAGTTTTTATGGTCTGATGAGTTGATAAACAGAGACCCGGATCTTGTTAACGAGTATAAGAGACAAGGCAAGTATGTGTTTTACCTTAATCAAGATTTTGAATGGATTAGGAGATGCGCGCGAATTCTATCTTTTAGTTATATCCAAACTCCACCATGAAATTGTGCATCATCCAAAGATTGTGTATGTATTGTATTTATGTTGTCAAGAGAAGACTAGTATTGGATAACTAAACATCATACTACATTTACTATTGTCGATAAGATATTGCAAAAGTGCAAAAATTCCAAACTCTTCTTCTTTTTCTCTATACTTGCAGCCATAGTTTCTTCTACCCTCTACCGAACTCCCACCCGATATCAAAAAATCAAGCTCTATTCAGTCATGTTGATCCAACTCAGACACTATGGGTGCAAACAGATTGTACACAGGTTAACCATATTTGTTTTTTTTTAAGCATACAAGGGGATGAATATTGGCCGTTGTTAGAATTTTAAACTCAATATCCATGTTATCAGATTAAATCTGTAAATTTGGAGGGAGAACATGAAGTTGGACTCTATAAGCCTCTTTTTACTATGAAGTGAGCATAAAATATAAATTGCACCAATTTAACCTTTTACTAATTACGGGACTGCTAATACAAAGCCTTTATATGCCAAACTTTTGGGGTCGGCTAAGATATTACATATTTTCCCAAGAGTACATGATCGCATACTCAGATCAGTTAATTTGTGACTGTTTAAAATTGTTCACCGAGGTGAAGTCTCACTCTTTGGTTCTTTACTAATCTTCACACTCACAAGAGGTGAATGAGAAGTCATTGTTAAGTTTCTGCTTCTCTCTCTTTGTTGCCTACAAGGAATGAAGTTTCAACCTCAAAGATCCAAACTTAGCTTGAGGTGTTTTCTTTGGATTTATTTTTTATTACAGGCAATGTGCTCATATCTAAATGTATACTGCTAAGGTTATCATGCCTCACCGTAATTCAAAGTAACTGTCTACTATAGTGAAATTATATATTTTTAATATTTTGGAATTATGGTTCGTCAAAATCTTTTGATTTGGTGTATCATTTTTACAAGTTCTTGGAATCCATTTATTTTTGGTAGTAAATTTGTTTTCTGCTTGTGTTTTTCCTTACCAAGGAACAAAATAATGCCCATTAGATAGATCAATTATGATCATTATGCAAGGAAAAAGGTGGTAAGAGAGTTTTTTATTCATCCTCTTTTAGTCGTCATATTGAAGAAAGTAGATCTACTGGTGTATAAGTAGAATCAACAATATTTAATACTTCAGGCATACGTTCTTTTATGGGATTTTTTTAAAAAAAATAATCCACTTTTGAAATTTAATTTAAAAAAAACCTCTAAAAAAATTTAGTTACAAAAATCGACCTCAGACAGGCCATATAGGCATCACATAGGCATTGAGTGATTTCGCCTCGCCTGTGTGGTCTTGAGGCGTCGATGGGAGTTTTTTTCCCGAGTTTGACGAACTCGAATGCAAAATTATAATAATTTTATGTCCGGGTTTGGCAAACCCAGACTAAAATTTACTGAAATAGGTTGGGTTTCTGAAGAATCCTTTATATGATTCCAGTGAGTTTTTTTAACTATTTTTTTACTCTCTCTCTCTCTCTCTCACGACCGCAACCCTGATCTTGATCATCTTTTTCGGCAGCTCACCCTGCACCTGATCCCTCTTCCTCTCTCCTGCTCTCTCTCTCTCATGGCCCTGACCGAATCCCTCTCGCAACACTGACCCTGACCTCGATCTTCTTCTCCGGCAGCTCACCTCACACCCTATTTGATCAATCTTTCTCTTAGACCTAATCAGATCCCGCTCCCAATCACAATCTCGACCCTGATCCTCTTCCCTGGCAGCTCTCCCCGCACACGATCCTGAACAGCCTCGTCTTCCCCCCATCGTCGTCCCAACGTCTGATCCTGACCCTTCCCCTGCTGCCGAATCTGCACCAGAACCTGACCCCGTCGGCTGCATGGTCGCTGATCTCAACGATTTATCTTTGAGTTTCTGCAATTAGTACACTTCTCAACAATTTATCTCCGAGTTTTAGTTCTATTTACTTTCTTTGTTCATTTATGCTTTAATTAGATTATTTGAATTATGAAGCTAATTAAGAAATTATTGATTTTTTTCTCAATTGAGAAATTTGGAAGAAGTTTTGAGTAATTCTAACAAGTAATATTTTTTTGTGATATTAAATTTAGTACAGTGTCTAATGTGAATGTCCCTTTTCTTTCTTGTTTAATGATAAACTAACAATAAATAAGGAGAATAAGCCAACATATATTGATAGAATAGTAAAACCAATGCTAGTGAGAAAGTCAACCACAAGACGTGAATTGGTAGAGAAAATCTATCAGATTTCAAAAATTAATCCAAATGATCATCAGATTCACTTAATATGCAAGTTGCCTATATATATAAAAAAGGGTGGGTCTGGATTGTGGGGAGTCCCAAGTTTGAGTCTATCTATGACCTATATGTCAAAAAAACAAATCTATTGGGTTTGCAGGTACAACCCTACAATTACATTTTTTTTCAATATGACCAAAGTGTCCTTACATTGGCAAATTCAAATTTTGCATACATACCCTTCAAAAATATTATTCTTACATAATCGACTTGTGCTTTTATCTAGGGAAGTGCACTTGCCTTACATCCCTACAAATAACCTAAGAAGACATGATCCCATTCTATATGCCCATTGCTATAATATTGTAATGGGACAATCCCATTATTTGTAGAGCACCTAAAAAGAAAAAAAACGAATCACTTATTTTGTCTTTTTCATATTGTAGGGAGGAGATAGTTAACGGAACGAACCATTTGTTTGCTTTCTCGAACAATGATTAAGTGGTCATCATTCTGCTCAACAATTACAGCTGGTGTTGATCAGCTTTGTGATACTCTTGTCACTAAAGGAAGCTCGATGATCACCCTTATGAAAAGTTTAATTTGCAAATAAACTTTATGCATTTTGTATAGCATTTCCATTTAAAAAGATTATATTTGTAAAGAAATAAAAAAGTATAAAAAATAATAAAGGCAGATGTATATATCATTTTTATTAGAACTTGCAAACTTGTATATCCGCTATCATATTCATTCTTAACATATAATTTGTTAAAATATTGATATTTTGATACATTAGAGAATTCATGTTTTCAAAAATATACTATTGATATTAAAGTATTATCTATAGCAAGTGTCATTAATATAAAAATTGTGCAATTTTAAAAATTCAAATTTGCAAGGGTATAAATGCAAAGGGTATTTTTATCATATTGAACAAAATTATGACCATAGAGGTAATATACCTGCAAACTCTTTAAAATTAGAAGTTCACATATAAATAAAGACTTTTGAAAGGTCAATGAGCAAAATGCTAAGTTTTGGAAGGTAAATATGCAAAAAATTCAGTAATATACTATTTTCTTCTTCTCTTTTTCTTTCTTCTTTTTACTTATAATAAAACGGTTCCTTCAGAAAGTTATGTTTTTGCTTATATACCCTTCTAATTTATAGGTATACCCCTATAATCGCAATTTTGTTCAACATGATAAAAATATCCTTTGCATATCTACCCTCACAATTTTATTTTTAATATTCCATAATTTTTTGATATTAATAACAAATTGTAATAGATACTACTTTAATATCAATATTATATTTTTGAAAACATGAATTCTCTACCATATCAAAATATCAATATTTTAATAATAATATGTTAGGGATAAATATGATAGGGAATATGCAAGCTTGAATTTCCAATAAAAATGATATGTACACCTGCATCTTTTTTTATTTTTTATTATTTCTTTGTAAATATAAATGCAATACAAAATGCATAAAGTTTATTTGCAACTTAAACTTTTCATAACGTATATAGAAGAATAATATTTTTGAGGGTACATTTGCAAAATTTGAATTTTCAAATATATATAGTAAGGACAGCTTTGTCATATTGAAAAAAATTAACTGTATAGATATATCTGCAAACTCTTTAGAATTAGATGTGTACATATGTTGATAGAGATTTTTGAGGGGTAAATAAGCAAAAGTTTAAGTTTCAGAGGATATATATGAAAAAAACCGTAATAAAACAAAGTCAAAAGTTGGGAAAAATCAAAATCGAATGAGAGCAAGAGCTCCACGTGCTTCACAAGCTTTAGAAGGGTCAAGCTTGTATCAAACAAAAATTTGGACTTGTATTCTCTATTGCAAAATTCTGTGTAATGACCCGATAACATAACAGTTTTTAGTATGCTTTATCTTGTATGTTATGCGTACTTCAAAACCCAAATTTATTTGATCTCAAGAGTGTTAATCCACACATTGAACAACCCACTAATGACAGAAACAATGTATTCCTTTGTATACCAATCTCAATTCTCTAGTCCATATATTGAACGAGGAGAGAATCAATGTATTCCTTATATAGCACCTGCTGCACCTCAACTCTTTCCCATCGCAGCAAAGAGAGAAATAAGCAACGCTATAGAAACACGTATGCAAATATTTCGCATAAGAGCAGAAAAACAAGCAGCACTATAGAAACAACACCGTTTCTGTAATGCAATTATAATTGAGGGTGAGTTATCCTTTAGCATTACTTTCCCCGACAAAGTCGAAATGATTGCAAGGTAGCATTATTTTTTGTCCACAAAGCATAAATAATTATAAGCTCAGGGGAGAAGAACAGCAGAAGATGAATGAAATTTGACAAGTGGCTATATAACTAATAAGTACAAGGCCCTCGTCACATAATAATATCCAAAGAACAGATTACAAAAGTCAATGCTTAGATTGCTCAAAATTGTTCACGTTATCTTGACCAGATTATGCCTAGTAGCTATCAGGAACATTAAGGAATTCACATAAAGTTACAGAGACAGGCGGACAAATAACCAACTATACACCATCAAGTCTAAACACCCACCAATTTAAGAAGACTAGGCACCATCATCCTCCACGTTGTTGACCCTCACGCACTCATCAATCCATTCACTGTATATGTCTATAGGCTCTGTAAGAGTTGTGATAGTAGTGCAGTAACTTTCTTGGCAAATATTGCAGATGGCTTCGCCAATCAAATTCTTCATATCAATGCGACATTCAACACTGTCTCTATGATCGCAGAACGGGCAGCAGAAGACAGTGTCCAGCTTGTCCATCCGCTTCTTAGGTGGCGGCTTTGCTCTTGACTTCCTCTTGCCCATCCTTCAACTGTGCTTCAGTATCACTGTTAATAAAATTCAGCCAGTTTAGTCTACATTGCTTCATTAACAGCTTCAAAACCAACATCTCAGAGGAAATTCATGAGGAAATAATACATCCAGGAAAAAGAAGCATTGCCAGCTTGACATTGAATTAGTTAGTCGAATGACAAAATTACAATAACAGATGCCCGACAGCCTGGGCTTTTACATTTTCCAAACAAAATGAAGGGATTGTGAAATAAGGTTGCAAACATGTGAGTGCAGTCCACACAGAGTAGTTTCACAATGTAAAGAGCTTTAAAGTATATATAGACATTACTCTTGAAAAAAAAAAACCTTACCTTGAACCGAAGAGCGAGCGAGAGATCCGAGGAATTTGCGAAAAGAGGCGAAATTGAGAACGAGAGAAGCAGCGTCGAATACAGAGAGAAAGAGAGGGAGAGGCCTTTATATAGAGGGAAACCCCAACAAAATCCTATCCGGATTCGAGTTACCAAATAAGAATCCAAATAGCACTCGTACTCGTGGGAAAAGACCGCGCTGTAATAATTCGAACCCATATTTATTTCTAACTGAATCCGACCCGGATTCGAGTCACCAAAATAGGAATCCAACTAGCACGAGTCGTACTAGCGGGAATCCAGCGCAAATGCGCGGGAAAGTTAAGGAAAAAAATTAAGAAGTCATTGATTATAATCATATAAACATTTATTTCTCATTGTCTATATTGGCCATATTAGGTATTATAATAAGTTTTGGTTACCATTTTTGACAATTTTAGAAAAAAAACCGTTTATTATTAATGAAGGATCATATTTTGATATAAAATAATAATATTAGTATTAGTTAGTGTTGGAATACCCAACAATTAGAATAATTATCTCAACAATATTTTCAAAGATCTTAAAATATTCCATTGTTCCCATTTGTTCAAATTATTTTCCTTTTTTGTCCCTTTCAGTAAAAGGTGAGCCAAACACTCCTTGTTTTAACTTTTCACTTTATGACCAAAGGGTTCTAAAAAAAAAAAAATTTAACCTTGCGTAACTCTAAAAATTAAACATGTTACATTTTCTCGCGCAATCTTCTTGGCTTTTATGGTAGTTTCTGGAAAAATAAAAGCACATGGTAATTTGTGAAATTTAGCCAAAAAATTTCATGTTAATGGAGCATTTACACATATTTTCCTCTTATTAATATTGTGTAATAATGTGTAACACACCGTTTCCGGAATACATACTTCGTTAAGTTTTCAGATTCTCGATCATGTTTTTCGATTTACTTCCCGTATTTGTTTTTTTTTTTTATATTTATGCAGTCGTTTTGTATTAGATCCGGATTCGTGAATTCCGAGTAAGCCCAAGTCTGAACCGGAGACCCGATTCTAGTGCATTGCTCGATTTGGTCTTCTTGGTAGCCTGATTTGGCCGATTTCAGTTTCAAACATTGTTTTCCAATATTTTAGATTTTTTTATTATTTTTTTGGAACTTTTCAGAATGACTCTGCAAAATCATCAAAACCAGTATTGACCGGTACCGTCGATCGATTCTCAGATTTTTTTTTATTTACAAACAGAATTGATTTTCTAAAATCCGCTTGCACATTATTTCTTAGAATCACATTTTGAAAGTGCACCTAGAGGGAATAAATAGGTGTAGTGCTATCTACTGCCAAATGATGCGGGATTTTAAACATTATTGCTAACACACTATGTGTAATCAAGAGTGAGCCCAAATTTTCCGTGAAAGCTCAGAAGCTACTCCTCTAGATTTCTCTAAATTAAGAGTTGAGATACTTTAAAGCTCTCTTGGTTGAACACAAGTATGGGACACAAACTATATCAAGCATTACATGAAGTATTATGACAACGCAATAATATTATATATTATATATATATATATATATATTCTATATATATATATATATAAATAATAATATATATATTATATATATATATATATATTATATATATATATAAGAGAGAAAATAGATCAAATGCAAACACATTGATATATTTCGTGGTTCGAGCCACTGCTCTATGTCCCCGCCTTCACACAAAAGGATTTTCACTACGTTCACACGGGACCTTCCAGAAAGGGATCTCCACCGAGGAATTACAATTACAACCGGGAGTACACAACTTTACTCTCTAAACACTAACCTATATATAAGAGGTGGACACTAAGCCAAAGCAAAGAAAAAGTTACAATCACGGTGATCCAATGATCACAAACTCTTGGTGATCTCAAAGGATCACAAATATTTTTCTTACAAAAATAAGATCCTAAAAATAGGTTTAGAATTAATAGCTCAAGTGTGAAAAATCAAAGTATTTTGGAAAAAAATAACAAAGAAAATACTTGAAAAAAACTTCTAGATAGATATGAAAATGAAGATTAAAACTAAATTCCCAAATACTTGTTTCTTTTGATTTTCCAAAAACTTTGAAACAAATAAAGATAAGAGCTTTGGCACAAAAAACTTTTTTTTGAAAACTTTGCTAAAAATACTTGAGAAGGTGAGAAAAATTACTCTTGAAAATCTTGGTGAACACTGGCTCAAACACCCATTTATATAGGGGTATAAAAATATAGCCATTGGGGTTCAGAACAGGTCAAAAATAATCTATTGGTTGACCACCCGGTCGACCGACAACGGTCGAATTTTTGACCGTTAGGGTTGCCAGTTGACCTATCGGTGGACCGCCCCAAGGTAAACTGCCTGTCGGTCGACTGCCCAGTTGACTGAGGCAAGAATCAGAGAGCTAACTCTCTAGACCGATCGACCGGGGCCAGGTCCAGAGAGCAAGCTCTGTATAGGTCAACCGTGCGGTCGATCGGCCCAAGGCCAAGGCTGTGTGCACATATCCGTGCACATCGGTCGATAGAGCTCTGTTCCGGTTGACCGGTCGGTCGACTGCCATAAGGCTCAGACTGCGTTTTTAGGTTTGAAAAAGTTGGCTTTTAATTTCCTATAAAATCACATAAAATGTACAAAAATAAGTTCATGTAATATTTGAAGTACAAATATGTGTGACTAAAAATCAACACATATTACAAATTATTTGAACTATTTTTGAGGAATGAAAATTAAGCTTTAAACTGAAAACTGTATTTTCTGAAAACTCAATTTTGAGATGAAAATACGTTTTCTTCAAAACTTATATAAATACAAAAATATGATATATAAACACATTTTGAAGCATAGTGTGTATGGATAGATCGGTCACATATATTATCACATTCTCATATTTAATATATAATGAACTCTGTTTTTAATCCTAATTATTGTCTAATTTATATGCAGGCCCAGTGCTAAAGGAAAGGAAAGAGAAACGATCCAAAAAGCCCATCAAAATTCTGATTTAATTCAGAATTAATTCGAAATCAGAAAATCAGTGTAGAAAATCAGATCGGTTGAAAATTAGTTAGGACAAATCTCTACAAATCAATTGATTAAAGCCAGAGATCAAAGGCTATTTCGTTGGGGAGGCCGCGTTTTCGCGGCCATTTGCATTCTGTTGGGGGAGGCCGCGTTTTTGTGGCTGTTTGGATTCTATTGGGGAGGCCGCGTTTTCGCGGCCATTTGCATTCTGTTGGGGGAGGCCGCGTTTTTGTGGCTGTTTGGATTCTATTGGGGGAGGCCGCGTTTTCACAGCCATTTGGATTCTGTTGGGGGAGCATTTGCTCCCCCTATCTTCGTACGCCCCTTCCCGTTGGGTTTTGCCTATAAATACTGAGTTTTTCAGAGACCAGGGGGAGCGACCATGCAGAGATAGATTTTAGGACAGTTTTTCATTCTTTTTAGTGTAGGTTTTTATTTTTCTTTTTATGTAATTTTCAGTTTTATTTATGTAATTCAGAGGAGATCAGAGTTTCATAGGAGAACGAGAGTGAAGCTTGTACTGAGAGTGACACCGGTATAAGTTGTTCTTCTTTCTCTTATTGTTAAAAGATTGAATCTATAGTTACGATTGTATGTTCTTTTTTTGTGTTCTTCTTCTTCCTTTCTACTTTTCTTCTTTTGGTACCAATTTCTATCCAAGTAAGTCTTATAGCATCGAAAGAGCCTTGCCTTTGCGAGTGCCACTGATGGCTCATGACGATGGATTTTTAGTCTCATTCTATATCATTTCATACTCGTATCATCTTGATGATGTAATGTGGAAGAGACGGAAATCAACTCTTATGGGACCTCTACTTCAAGGTAATATCATTGCCACAGATTCAAGATAAGTATTGGGCCAAAGGAGGTAAGTAATTTTTAACTTTCTTTTCTTTTAATTTTAGTTTAGATTACCAACATCAATTTTTTTATCACTCTTTTCAATTTCTTTGTATATATCCAATTTCTATTTTCTCCACCTTCTCAATCTACCACTTTCTTCTTAACTTAACCATTAGTTATTTTTCTCCTTTCTCTTCAAGAACTAAAAGAAGATCTTTAACCATTCTTTGTAGTATAAAAGAGAACTTACTAAAAAGCTTCCATCGCTAGTCCCTCCTTGTGGATCACGACTCACATAGCAACTTGCTATTGCAGTAGTATTGAGTACTTGCATTCTTTATTCTAAGTTCTGAAATTCTATATTTTTGTGCAGGTAAAAACTTCAACCAAATTTTGGCGCGGTTGCTGGGGAGGGACGATAAGTTATTCTCTTTTTAGATTTATATTTTTGGTTAACTTTCTTCTTTGTTCTTGGTGTACAGGTTTGACAAAAAGGAATTTTTGCTACAGTGGACATATAAGTGGTCATGGACTCTGCTCAAGAAAGTAGAGCCCAAAAGCCCTCAGATTTGTTACATTCTTGTGGCAATCTGAGTGAACTACTAACCTGTATTTTTTGCAGGTTGGCTAAATTGTAAAGTTTAATATCTGTAGCTATTTATTTTCTTATTTGACTCACTATACATATATTTCTAACTACAACAGTAAAAGAGTGATTGTAAATGCTAAAAATGATTTAGACTTTGCATTTAGGCACATGTCTATTTCGTTACATTTTCTATTTACTGTTGAAGAGTGCTGGAGTCAAGGTATGTGTGCATAACATTTAGTATAAGGTTCATTCTTGTATGAAATATTTCTTGAGTGTTACTTTTTTCTATATACTTATACACTGCACTAAATTGATTTAAGGGCTTGTCCTATAAACAAGATAAGGTGGGGAAGTCATTACCCTCCCTTAGCTCACAAACAATCTCCTAGCTCACTAACCCAAGCCTAACTAAAACTGAGTAGACGTTGGCCCTAAGGACATCTCGAACTCAAATAGGAGACTGACCTAAGAGGGAAGTTGATTTGAATTTGATTCTTGCCAAATCAGTGTCTAAGGTTGGGGATTGAGGGGCGAAACCCCGAAGGCTGGTGGTTTGGCATAATTAGGCCTATTACTTTAAGCACGGATACCTCCCACCAATCTTGCCCCTTCTGGTCGATTAACTTCTGGTCATATTCAGCAATATATCCCCCATTGATAGTCTAACCAGTTAGGAGTCGTCTAGGTTTAAGGTTTACCCTAACTTAGGTTAGATTTTTTTCTTTTTATTTGTTTGCATATTTGTTTGTTTTTCTTTGTTTGTGTTTGACATTTCCTGTGTGATATGGCTTATAACAATAATTTTTTCAATTTTAATGGTAATCCATATTATACCCGGACTTCTTTTTTGGATATTACCAACCCGGCATATCATAACTTTTACCAACCTCATGTGCCAGATTGGTCTTATCCGAATCAATATAACCCATACCCCAATCTTATGACCATAATTTTCAAATAATTTCAACTCTTCACAGAGTCAATGGGGATTCACCTCCCCCGAGTCCAATTTTCAACCAACATTTCCTCCTTATCCACCTTGTCCATAATATTTTCAAGGTTCATACTCAGTTCCACCAGTTCAAAGTAGAAAACCGTCAATCTTGAAAATGAGTATGTGTGAGTCCGAGCAACAATCACAAAATCTGATGGACTCACGATTTCACCACAAATTTCAAAACAAAACTTCATCTTTTTAAGTCCAATCGCAACAAAATGATGAACAAATCGACTATGAAAAGCTGCTAGAAGCCATTGAAAACACCTAGAGGGGGGTGAATAGGTGTAAATGCTAATCTAAAGTCTTCTTAAAACAAGTATGAATATATGATTCAACGATCGCCCAAAACAAGACTAGAAGTCGGATACCCGGTGAAGGGCTCTGAACTCCTTCCTCGTGATTCCTCTAGATAAGAGTTAGAGGTACGTATTGCAATCTTGTTGTATGAGTAATGATCGACAAATTGGAAAGAAATGAATTGGAAGCAATAATGAAGTGCACACAAGATATATCATAAGAAATAAAGCAATATCACAAGCTAAAGATAAAGAGCAATATAGAGCAATAAGAAAAGCAATCGCAAACACAAATTATTTGTTTCGAGGTTCGAGCCACCGCTCTACTCCCCGCCTTCACCGCCGTGAAGGGTTTTCACTATCCACCGAGGAACTTTACAAGGTCTACCGAAGACCGGAGTACCAAACTCCACCACTTACAATCCTCTACCGAAGAGGTATCTCAACAAGAAAGAACAAGTAGCCAAGTGATCACCAAAAGGATCACAAACTTCTTACAAACTTCTCTTTACAACTTCCTTATAGAATGAGGAGGGAATTTTTGGCTCTAGAAGTGTAGTGAGAAAAACAAACTCAGTTGTAGATGAGAATTGCTTGAAAACATAACTGAAAAACAATAGCCAAGAATGCACTAGAGAATTGAGAGCTTTTGAAACTTTTTCTTTCTTTTGAAAACTTGAAAACTAGGTATGTTTCTTGTGTTTTTGTAAGAGACCTATCCTCTCTATTTATAGGGAGAGGAGGGGATCAAAACATATTTAAATTAAGTTTATTTGATCTAAAAATAGTCTCCAAAATATCAGAATTATCTGCCAACAAAAAAGGAACCAAATCAGAATTTCACAAGAGAAGAAAGAGCCGTTGGGCAGCAGGGACGGCTGTCGGTCGATCGGCCCGGTCAACCGACAGTCCATTTGGCATATATCCGTTGGACTCGATCGACCGGTCGGTCGACCGGCCACAAGGGGGAAAATTTTTCTTGAACTGTCGGTCGACCGATCGGTCGACCGACAGGAAACAGAGAGCAACATGGTTCCAGTCGGTCGACCGGTCGGTCGACTAATCGACGTGCACAACCGTGCACGTCCCGGACATAAGGCGCGGTCGACCGGCCGGTCGACCAGCCTGGCCTGGAACAGGTCCGGTCGATCGGCCCGGTCGACCGCCAGGCCTGAAATAAAGTTTGAAATAGGGATTTTTCTGGACTTAGGAAAATTTTCAAATTAATTTTGTAGGGTGATCGGGGGAAAACCGCACACAAAAAGTATATGTTTTGAAATGAAGATTTAAAGTGTGTGTGCTTTGGCTTCCTCGATACTTCCTTATAGCATAGAGGCTAAAACGAGTCGAATCCACAAGGACGGGAGGCGATAGAAGCTTTACCGGTTGATTCACGTGTTTATTAAAGATTCTTCAAAGTTTTAAAGAATGAAAAGAAAAGAAAGTAAGAATGAAAAGAGAGGTACGGTGAAATACGAAGAAGTGGGAAACATGGAAAAGAATGATTTTTGTGGTTTTGTATATTTTTAAAACAAGTGAAAAAGAAAGAAAACTCACGGCTACTAACTACTAATGACTCCACCAACATGCTAACCTCTTAGTGATAGTTGCCTCACATGTATCATTGGCCATCACTAGTCCTTGGTTCAAGAGCGTTACAAAGCATAGCCCATATGTAACTCATCACAACCTAACTTAACAAACAAGTACAAGCTACACTTAAATCATCAAAACCCAATAAGAGCAAGCATGAAGTAAAATAATGTTAGCTTGTTAGTGGTTAGGAAGTTAGAGTTAGATCCATCATCATGAGCCATCAATGGCTCTAGCTAGAGCAAGGTCAAATCGAGGCTATTAGATTCATGTGGATTATCATCAAAGAAGTTAGCTTATTGGTGGTGAAATCACCTAGAGGGGGGTGAATAGGTGATGGCTATATGAAATATGACAATAATGCGGAATTAAAAATTCTACTTAACAAATTGCTCAAATTAAAAGACTAGCAATAATAAACACAATAAGTAGTGTAAGAAATAAAGGAGTTTGAGTTTAGAGAAAATTCGAGCAAACGCAAACACGAGTATATGTTTCCGAGGTTCGAGCCACGCTCTACGTCCCCGCCTTCACACTTGAAGGATTTCCACTATTGTTGATCCCACTGGATCTCCAATATAAGGACACACTTGTCCTATCTCTCGTGATGCCGCAACACCACCCGGAGCACACTCGCTCGCTTGAGGCCGATGCCTCTACAACTTCGCTCAAGAAGAAAGATGATCACACTTGATGACAAATAGCTCACTTAGCACAATCCTATAACCAAAATATAGAAGTAGAACTTGGGATTGTGAAGTGTAAAAACTAGAGTGAAGTAGAGGAGTTAGCTTCAAGAGGGTGTTTGGAAATTTTGGCTTTGGAAATCTTTTTCTAAAATGAAAACTTGAAAAATCACTTGTCAAATTGTTGTGAAAATTGTTGTCTTATCATGTTGAAATGACCACCTATTTATAGGGGATGAAAGACAGGGTAAAACTGGTGGAGAAATTCGTTGGGTGAAGATCCCAACAAAAACAGTCAGAAAAATATAGCTGTTGGAGTCTGTCAGACTTTTCTGACAGCTGCCGGTCGACCGCCAACGGTCATATTTCTGACCGTTGGGGGAAACCGGTCGACCGCCCCGGTCGACCCAAACAAACAGAGAGCACTGTCAAGTGCCCGGTCGACCCGAGCGGTCGGCCGACGTGCACACATGCACAGCGTGCATGTCGGTCGACCCGAGCGGTCGACCGGCCTCTGTCAGGTCTGATAAAACAGACTCTGCAGAAACCATAAAAAGGAAATGGGTTTTGATTTTAAGGTTTAAGGATCTTTATGAAAGAGGTACTAGACTTATTAAACCTAAGAGTATGATCATAGATCAATACTCAAACATGTTATATCATTTTGATAGAAAAATCCTTTTTAACAAAAACTTGTTTTTCCAAAAATCGTTTTTCCAAAACTTGATATTTCTAAAACTAGTTTCCAAAACATGTTAACTCTAAAACCTAAGTTGGAAATAATCTGAAATAGAAATTCTTTTTGAAGCCATGAAGCAAACTAAAATGTGTGTGAGTGACAATCCCATAAATCTACTTCTAACATCTAGGTTTTGACAAAAATCTAAAAGAAAAGTAAAATACAAATCATGGTCTTTTCTTCAATGTCTTGATTCCGAAGCTTTCTATTGTGCTTGGCTTGGGAATGCAAATCTTTAGCGGCGTCCAAACTTGTGAGTCTTGATAGTGGAGTAGTCAAATCAACTTGTTTTGAACCTGAAATTCTTTTAAACAAAATTGTTAAATACATAACTAAATGTGGTTTGTTATCATCAAAATATTCATCGGGATATTGGGCTAATGGCCTTTGGCCAACAATCTCCCCATTTTGATGATGACAAAACATATATAGTTATTACAAATATTTTGGGTAGAGACTTCAAGTGGAAGCTCCCCTCAACACATGCATATAATGAAACTATACTCAGGCATAGATAAATATCACAAATGATAAACAGCAAGTGATAATCCACAATACACATGTCCATGCCAAAAATTACTCATGTCATAAAAGATAACACATTTTTATAGACTAAATAAAAACACAACACAATATATATAAAAACTTATGTCCACAACACAAAAATACATGTCCACCATACTAAATATCAAAAGATGTCCAAAGATGTCCAAACACAAAATACCAGTACACACAATATAAGTTCAAGTACACAAAATACAAGTCTCTCTCATCAATAACTCTCCCCCATTTTGACATCATCAAATAAGGGGAGTCACTCAGCACCAGCATCGTCCTCAGACGAGCTCTCCTCAGTATCGTCTTCCTCAGACGAGCTTTCCTCAACGTCACCCTCAGCCATCGTCTCGTCACCATCATCATCCTCATCAGAAGAAGAAGAAACTGCCTCCTCTGGATCGATGCCTGCAACTCCTGGCTATGGTGGTGGAACAGCAGAAGGGTCTCTGGCAGGAAATGGAGGGCCGGAGGATGGAAGAGGCCGGGCAATAGACGTGGGATCAGGACCAATCATATTGAATTTCACAAAGAGTGCCTCAAATTGCGAGTCCACGTATCTCATGGAGTCAGCAAAGTAAGACATATCATTGCGAATTCTCTGAAAGCGCAAGTCCATCTCCACGCGAAATGCTGCATCTCGCTGCTCGATCCAAGACTGGTGCTCCTGGATCTGAGAGGAATCTCAGAAGAAATGAAGGACTGGAAATCAGGAGATATGGATGGCCCGGGAGCAGAGGAAGTCCCTGGGCAGAAGAGGACCCTGGGGCCGAAGATGACCCTGGAACAATAGCAGGAGGAAGAGGAGGCTGCTTCTGAGCGTGACAACGCATCTGAGCTTGCATTCTCTTCAAAAGAACGCTGTCTAAGTTCACAGCGGGTTGAGAAGGACTCTCTGAAGATAGATCAAAACCTAGTCTCTGAAGAAGATAAGTGATAAGCATCCCATAAGGCAAGTGCCTACCGGCATGCGGATCTGATCTGAGGCCATATGAGTAGTAAAGAAATGTGGGAAATCAATCTTAATGCTTTTCAGAAGACAATAGATGATTAGAGGAACTGGACCCCTGGCATTGCTATACTCACCAGATTTTGGTAAAATATTGTAAAAGATAAATTTAGCAAGAATTTGGGAGGTGAGGTGAACTTGTTAACCTCCTCATTTCTTACCAAACCGGGGTTGTCATCCCCGTGAATCAAGGTGGAAGCGGTGAGCGCAGACTCACTGTCCGGATATTCAAAATCATGGAGATCAAAGGTATAGACATCAACTCCTCCACAGGAGAGATGTAACAAGTCAGCAAATTGTCCTAGAGGGATGTCAATATCTCTCCCTAGAACTCGAGATCTAACTCGATTTCCCTCGAAAGCATAATTGGAATAGAAGTAATGCACTAGGGAGGTGTATACTGGTTCCCTAATGGCCATAAACTGGTCCAATGAATTTTTTCTCAGGATGCGAGGATGTTGAGATGTTCAAAATCTTTGAGAATAACACATCTCCCTGAAATGACTGATTTCTTTGAAAGTTGGATGAATCTATTTTCAGCAAGGTTATTAATGAAAGGACGTTTAGGTTTAGGGGTGGAGGATGAGGAAGGAACCACAGTTTTTCCTTTCTCACTCCTAGATCTTTTAGACATTTTGGTCAAAATGGATGATTTTAGGTTAAAATAGTTAGGGCTTGATCTAATCAACAAGGAAACCTAAAGATCTTGACAAGGGTATGAAGAACCTTAAACTAGATATCAAGAACAACAGGAAAAATGTGATTTTTACCTGAAATAAGAATCACAAACCCTAGATCTGAGAGGACTTCGAATTTCTTCGAAATAGACGGAGATGAGGCCCTGAAACTGAAGATCCAACACCAAGAGAGGGAATCAAACTCGGATTATGAAGGAATTTGAGTGGATTTGAGAGTTTGAAATTTGAGAGAAAGAGGGGAAAGAAATCGCCGGTTGAAAGTGAGAGAGAGTGAGAGAAACAGTGTTATAAATAGACAGATTAGGGCATGAAATCGACGCATGGTCGACCGGGTCGGTCGACGCAAAAATCCCGAGAGCTCTGTAACTCAGAGCGGTCGACCGGGTCGGTCGACCCAGAAAACCCGAGAGCACTGACAGATCCAGCGGTCGACCGCAGCGGCCGGCCGACAACAGAGAAGATTAAAAGGCTATTCTTCCAGGCGAAGTCGGTCGATCGGGACTCAGAGCCTGTCGGCCGGCTTTGCCAAAAACCTGTCAACAGCAAATGCCCTTAAAAAAATTTAAAAGGAAATTTTAACAAATAAGTAGGATATATTTAACCTACAAGATTACAACAATATGTTTTTAAATCTTCATTAAGTTATCATATCAACCAAAAATTCACACAAGACATTTTATTTAATTTTTTTCATACAAAAACAAAGTTTTTAGAGATGTTGAAGCCGAATACCCGGTGAAGGGTTCTGAACTTCATCCTCTTGATTCCTCATGAATGAGTTGAGGTGCGCAATTGCCATCTCTAATGTATTTGCTTTGAATATGAAATTTTTACAAAATTTATTTCTAGTTCTGAAATACAATGTGTATATATAGATATATAATCTAGGCTAGACATGTGGACATTCAATAAATATGGTATAAAAGACAAGATATCAAAATTAAAATATGGCATATACACAATCATGATAGAGATGTAGGTTTACACTAACATATATCAATGTAGCATAAAAGTAAACTAACAATCCTACACATTTGTATATATAACAAAAATTAAAAACTTTTAAATGGAGAGGTTACCAAACGAGGGCAATCTCCAAAATAGGTGCCTCCATGATAGCGATGCAAGCGCGATGTGTTCTTTGAGCCTTGTTGCATCCACCACCCAGGCACCGTCTCCCCCTAAGTCTTGGAGGATGAAGACCAACCTGTATCATTTAAGTTTGGTGGGTCTTTTGGTACCCATATCTTTTTGGGTCCTTTTGGATTAGTACCGGGGTGAACTCAAACATATTTATTGTTCATATTATGTTTGGCAAAACAAAATTTTTCTAAATGGCCTTTGCGGCCACAATGCGTGCAAACATAAATTCTACCACTACCATACATGAATGCATGCTTGTGTGAGTGTGCATGTTTCCGTGCATGTGCATGGTGAGTGTGTTTCCCTTGGGTTACTCCTTTGGGAAACCTAGATGCAAATTTGTTTAAATCAAAAGCAGATTTTTTAAGAGTAGAGTCTAAGACTTCAACCCTTTTTTGAATCTCTACAAATTCACTTTTATTACATGATAAAATAGGGGTTTTCCCTTTATTAGCCAATTTGTATTTATCAAAATCAATTTTTCAATTTTTCAAAAGCAATGAACAAATCATTTTTCTCTTTTTCAATAGAATTAATTTTATCTTTTAAAGAATCTTTTTCCTTTTTCAATTTTCTATTTTGAGATTGAAAAATCTCATACCTATATTGTAATTCTTCGAAAATTGTGCTAGTTCATCCATGGTTAGCTCATCATCATCAATAGAGTTTTCTAAGCATACCTTGGTTGTATCCTCACCTTGTGCCATGAAACACATATGGGCGGCGTCGATCTCCTCCTCGGATTCTGACTCCGTGTCATCCCAAGTGGCCACCATAGCTTTCTTCTTCTTTGACCCATTCTTGGAGGTTGTGGCTTGGAGAACGGGGCAATCGGCGATGAGATGTCCGATCTTCTTGCAATGGAAGTAAGGACCGGGTTCTTCTCTTTTCCTTTCAAATCTTCCTTGAGGTTTTCCTCTTCGAAGTTGCTTTGCCTCCCCTTCTTGTAAAACATCTTGCCCACCTTCCGGATGAGCATGGCAAAATCCTCATCGTAGTCTTCCGATGAGTCTTCCTCGTCATGGATGGTCGGAGTGGCTTTGAAGGCTAGTGCTTTCTTCTTTGGCGCCTCCCTTTCTTCTCTTACTTTCATCTCCATCTCATGTGTCTTGAGATTTCCGATGAAGCCGGAGAAGTCCATCTCCTCCCTATCGTTGAGCTCCTTGAGGGTGGTAGCCTTGACTTCCCAAGCTTTGGGAAGAGCTCGAATGACCTTCCGAATCTTTTGGTCATTGTCAATCGTGTCACCTAAAGAAGATAAGGCATTAGTTATTTTGGTGAAACGGGTGAGCATGTCATCAATGCATTCATTTTCAAGCATATAAAAATTCTCATATTGAGAACGAAGCAAGTCAATCTTGGATCTTTTAACTTGGGACGTTCCCTCATGAGTTACAAGCAAAACTTTTCAAACCTCAAATGCCGATTTACAATTAATGATGCGTGAGAGGTCATCTTCATTTAAAGCTTGTGTTAAAGCATATTGGGCCCTAGCATTAGCCTCATAGTCCTTGGTGGTGTCCTCGGACCATGTTCTCTCATCGGTGAGAGGTTCTACAAATTCTTTGGTAATAGCCCTGCAACCCTAACTCCTAGGGACTTAAGGAAGAGGTTCATCTTGACCTTCCAAATAGGGAAGTTCAAGCCATCAAACTTGGGTGGGGACTTGATGCTAGAAAAGTCAATGGATGCCATGAATACAAAAGTATAATGCACAAACAAATATAATGCACAAAAAGATATAGCCAAATGTAAGGATCTCCCTAAGGTGGTTAAACCAAATGTAAGGGTTAGGCTCTGATACCAATTGAAATCACCTAGAGGGGGGTGAATAGGTGATGGCTATATGAAATATGACAATAATGCGGAATTAAAAATTCTACTTAACAAATTGCTCAAATTAAAAGACTAGCAATAATAAACACAATAAGTAGTGCAAGAAATAAAGGAGTTTGAGTTTAGAGAAAATTCGAGCAAACGCAAACACGAGTATATGTTTCCGAGGTTCGAGCCACGCTCTACGTCCCCGCCTTCACACTTGAAGGATTTCCACTATTGTTGATCCCACTGGATCTCCAATACAAGGACACACTTGTCCTATCTCTCGTGATGCCGCAACACCACCCGGAGCACACTCGTTCGCTTGAGGCCGATGCCTCTACAACTTCGCTCAAGAAGAAAGATGATCACACTTGATGACAAATAGCTCACTTAGCACAATCCTATAACCAAAATGTAGAAGTAGAACTTGGGATTGTGAAGTGCAAAAACTAGAGTGAAGTAGAGGAGTTAGCTTCAAGAGGGTGTTTGGAATTTTGGCTTTGGAAATCTTTTTCTAAAATGAAAACTTGAAAAATCACTTGTCAAATTGTTGTGAAAATTGTTGTCTTATCATGTTGAAATGACCACCTATTTATAGGGGATGAAAGACAGGGTAAAACTGGTTGAGAAATTCGTTGGGTGAAGATCCCAACAAAAACAGTCAGAAAAATATAGCTGTTGGAGTCTGTCAGACTTTCTGACAGCTGCCGGTCGACCCGGTCGGTCGACCGCCAACGGTCATATTTCTGACCGTTGGGGGAAACCGGTCGACCGCCCCGGTCGACCCAAACAAACAGAGAGCACTGTCAAGTGCCCGGTCGACCTGAGCGGTCGGCCGACGTGCACACATGCACAGCGTGCATGTCGGTCGACCGGCCTCTGTCAAGTCTGATAAAACAGACTCTGCAGAAACCATAAAAGGAAATGGGTTTTGATTTTAAGGTTTAAGGATCTTTACAAAAGAGGTACTAGACTTATTAAACCTAAGAGTATGATCATAGATCAATACTCAAACATGTTATATCATTTTGATAGAAAAATCCTTTTTAACAAAACTTATTTTTCCAAAAATCGTTTTTCCAAAACTTGATATTTCTAAAACTAATTTCCAAAACATGTTAACTCTAAAACCTAAGTTGGAAATAATCTGAAATAGAAATTCTTTTTGAAGCCATGAAGCAAACTAAAATGTGTGTGAGTGACAATCCCATAAATGTACTTCTAACATCTAGGTTTTGACAAAAAATCTAAAAGAAAAGTAAAATACAAATCATGGTCTTTTCTTCAATGTCTTGATTCCGAAGCTTTCTATTGTGCTTGGCTTGGGAATGCAAATCTTTAGCGGCGTCCAGACTTATGAGTCTTGATAGTGGAGCCGTCAAATCAACTTGTTTTGAACCTGAAATTCTTTTAAACAAATTGTTAAATACATAACTAAATATGGTTTGTTATCATCAAAATATTCATCGAGATATTGGGCTAATGGCCTTTGGGCCAACAGGTGGTTAGTAGTTAATGGCCATGAGAGAAAAAACTAGCTACACATGTAAAAGAAGTTAGATAGAAAACAAAGAGAGGTAAAGAGAGCACCTTTCATAGCTTGTCACCTTCTATTACAAGCACTCTTGCATTCCACTCATGTATCACTCTTTCTCCTAATACAAGATCTAAAATAAATGGAAAATACAAAAGGGAAGAAGAAGAACTAACCTAACCTAAACTAAATTACAACATAGAATGAAAAACTACCCTAAACTCTGTATCTCCCTTTGTTCTGGAACCCAGGGGGTATTTATAGGCACCAGGGAAGAGGGGGGCCAAGGTACAAGCTCTGGCCCAAAACGCGGCCGCGCCCGTACGGCCGCGAAAACGCGGCATAGGCCGCGTTTCCGCGGCCATAATGGCGCTGCGCTCGGCCCAGTCTGTCCCCTGTCAGTCCCTATGCCCGGTTTCTGGTTTTCAACTCCTGTTTTGACAGAATCAGCTCTCTAGGTCAATGGCTATCTTTAATGGCTTTTAATCATCAATTAAATGGTGATTTAGGTTTTCTTCTTCATTTGCACACCATGGACCTAGATTGAAGCAAGCAAAGCTTTATTAGCAAAATTTAGCATTAAATAAATATGAGAATGTGATGATAATTATGCAAAATTAGAGACTAATCACACCCCCACACTTATCTTTTGCTCGTCCCGAGCAAAACAAAAAACTAAGGGATTATTATTACACCACTTTCGCAGGTGACGCGATTGCACTGAGCATGTGCAACAAGCCGTTAAACCTCTAAGTTTCCCCTAGAGGAGGAGTTTTGTCTCCTGAGGGTTTTCAGCAGATTGCAGCCACAAAATTCATAAAGAAAGAGATCAAATGTTAGTATTTTGGAAACGCATTTTTGAAATAGAGAAAAGTGTTGAAGTATTTTGTGAAAATATAAGTGATCCAAGGTCATAGGTTAACCAGAAATTGTTCTTTCTTAAACTAAGTCAAAATGCAAAAAATCTTGTCATAAATTAAATGTAAGAATTTAAAATTGAATTGACTCTTTGATCTTTCACAAAACTCTTAGAAAAATATGCACTTTCTGAACAGTGAAGGTTTCTGGGATATCGACTCTAACCTTTATGCCATTTATTAATATCATTATATATATATATTTTCTTTTGTTTTTCACTTTTTTTTTGCCCTTAGTTTTCTCAGGCTTTCTTATTTACCCGGGTAGTGAGCCTTTAGCTGGTGACTCCCAAACCAGATGGTTTTAGGGCACCAGATGAGAAAACTTCCCTCGGACTTAAGGACTCGAGTAAACAAGGTCACAAAACTAAAGGAGATTATTTTATTTTTTATCCACCATTTTAGGTGTGAATAATCATGCTTCCTGAGGCATAATTACCCAACTTCAATAAGTGGTTTTTATTATCATAATAATAATTTTTATGGCATTTCCAGTCTTTGTTTCAATCCCAAAAATTGTGTAAGTGTGAAGTGCATAAATCTAAGGCAAAAAATTCAAGATCAAATATCTTTTCAATTTTGCTTTCTTATCCTAAAATTTAAACAAGATCTATTATTTTGACTTGGTTTAAAATTTCATAATTTTAGGTCTTTCTTTTTCCTAAGATAATCTTAATTTTCTTAAAAATGGATCAAAACTATTTCTCTTGTTTCAAAAAGTTTTGTAAAAAGAAAAGAAAAGTTTTTATAAAAGATTTTTTTTAAAAAAAAGAAGTGTAAAAGAAAGAAAGTATAAAACTAACTATGTTAGTAAACCCTCCCCCACACTTATCTCATGCATGGTCCTCAATGCATCGTGAATGTGTAAATACATGAAACAAATGGAGAGGAAAGGAAAATTACCTCAAGGGGGTGGCTCTGGTGGTGGTCTGATTGGGCCAAGCGTTGCGACCCAACCAAGATATCGTGAATCAGCCAAAAATTGACCCAATTTAAGACGACCCAGTAAAATGATGATGGCATGAATGATTTTATTTAAAAAATTATCCCCATCTAATTTCCAATTTTCAAAAATAATTACTGAGTCAGTTTCTTCAATATCTTTGTCCAACAATGAAGTGTGGTTTTGAGAGATGATCGATTTGGACTCAAATGGAACAGGAACAAAAACCGATACCGACTCGGAAAGTTGACTCAGATCAAGTCGAGAGTCAACAATGAGAGTCGAAATTGGTTCAAAAATAGGATCCAAACCAAAGAATTGATGTTCACACACTTTCCCCAGCAATGAAGTGTGATCATAAGAAATTGGGGATTCCATTTCACGGTGTACTAGTACAGGATTCAATGTTGACTCCGGAATAGAGAGAAAATCTGGTAAAGATACCGGAGTCATTATTGAATCAAAAAGTGAAATGGAGTTCCCAACAGGAAGTTCAGGATCACATTCAGGTTCGATTTTAATTTCAGGGAAGGGATAACTTGCCAGAAGGTCCAGGTGACTTTCATAACTTGGAGTTTGGTCAAGTTCGAATGTGTGTTCTGAAATTGAATCTGGATTCCCAAATTGACATGATTCAAGGGTCCAATCAGTAGAGTTAGGGATATAAGAATTGGTCAATGGTTGACAAGAAAGATTTTCCTCGCTCTCATTTATCAGATCGCTCATTATTGAGTCTAACCTATTGACAGACAGGGTAACAGAATGTTGAGTCTGAATCATGTCTTCCATACTTTTTGTAATTGTTTTTCTTGAAAAGATGAGTATGGAAGTTGATTTTGGAAATTGTGGTCAAATTGTGAGTCCATCGGATTTTGCAGTTGCTGCTCAGACTCACACAAGGGTTCCGTACTCAAGTCCAGTATTGAAGTTTGTTCATTTTGAATTGGTGAGACTGAAAAAGATGAGTATGACTCTTGAAAATTTGGTTGAGAGGATGAGTCCAACATGTTTTGCATTCTTTCACAAAAGACTTCCAAACGCTTTCCTAGCTCAGATTCTTCTTCAATTGGATGCTCTAGAAAAGGAGTACGTGAAGTTTGATGTGGGAAGGATTGTGAATTGAGCAAATTTTACATTTGTTGTAGGGACTCTTCTATACTCCGTTCCAATGATGATTTTTCTTCAATTGGTGGTTCAGGAAAAGGAGTATATGAATCAAAATTGGGGAACGAATATTGTGAAAATTATGGACAAGGCGGTTGAAAGTTTGACTCAGGAGAGTTGAATCCCCATGGACTCTGTGAAGAGTAGAAATTATTTTGAAAACTATGGTCATATGGTTGAGGATATGGGTCATATTGATTCGGATAATTCCAACCTGGCATATATGGTTGGTTCATGTTGTACATTGCCGGGTCAGAGTTATCCGAGTCAAATGAGGTCGGGGTGAAATATGGATTCATATTATAATTGAAAGAATTGTTGTTATTAAAATCCATATCACAAACAAATAAACAAACAACAAGAAAAAGAAAAAGAAAACAAGCCTATGCTAGGGTTGACTTAGACCTAGACGACTCCTAACTGGTTAGACTATCCACGGGGGTACATTGTCGGAAGCTGACTACGAGTTAATCGGCCAGGTAGGGGCAAGATCAGTGGGAGGTATCCGTGCCAGAGCAACGGGCCTAATTATGCCAAACCACTGTTCTTTGAGGTTTCGCCTCTCAATCCCCAACCTTAGACACCGATTTAGCAAGAGTCAAATTCTAACAATTTCCCCCTTAGGTCAATCTCCTAAATGAGTCCGAGATGTCCCTAGGGGCCAACGTCTAGTAATTTTTATTAAGGCTTGGGTTGTGTGAGTGGGGAGGAGATTTTTGGGCTAAGGGAGGGTAATGACTTCCCCACCTTATGTTATCTTGGGTGTTGCCCTTAAGTTAAATTTTATCAAATGTGCAGTATAGATAAGCATGAACACAAAAAAGCGAGTAAATCACTGAAGTGTTTGTCCTATACTATATGCAATGCCATATGTACACCTCCTATCACAACAACATAAGAACAAAATACAGTAAATTGGAATGAAAATTGACACGTTCCTAGATGCAAATGTCTAAACCGTTTTAAAGCATCCATTTCTATATTTTACTTCTTAAATTATTTACAGTATACAGGTAATAATAAAAAAAATTAGCAGCAGAGTATATGAATGTACAGAAATTACCCACCACACTTGAGTAAGTGTGGACTTCTGCAATGCTAAAATTAACCTGCACATCAAAAAATAAAGAAGAAAAGTTAACAAAAATGTGAATCAAGCCGTCCCATGCAACGGCGCCAAAATTTGATCGGTGGAAACCGCGCACAAAAATTGTATGTTTTGAAATGAATATTTAAAGTGTGTGTGCTTTGGCTTCCTCGATACTTCCGTTATAGCATAGAGGCTAAAACGAGTCGAATCCACAAGGACGGGAGGCGATAGAAGCTTTACCGGTTGATTCACGTGTTTGTTAAAGATTCTTCAAAGTTTTAAAGAATGAAAAGAAAAGAAAGTAAGAATGAAAAGAGAGGTACGGTGAAATACGAAGAAGTGGGAAACATGGAAAAGAATGATTTTTGTGGTTTTGTATATTTTTAAAGCAAGTGAAAAAGAAAGAAAACTTACAGCTACTAACTACTAATGACTCCACCAACATGCTAACCTCTTAGTGATAGTTACCTCACATGTATCATTGGCCATCACTATCCTTGGTTCAAGAGCGTTACAAAGCATGGCCCATATGTAACTCATCACAACCTAACTTAACAAACAAGTACAAGCTACACTTAAATCATCAAAACCCAATAAGAGCAAGCATGAAGTAAAGTAATGTTAGCTTGTTAGTGGTTAGGAAGTTAGAGTTAGATCCATCATCATGAGCCATCAATGGCTCTTGCAAGAGCAAGGTCAAATCGAGGCTATTAGATTCATGTGGATTATCATCAAAGAAGTTAGCTTGTTGGTGGTTAGTAGTTAGTGGCCATGAGAGAAAAAACTAGCTACACATGTAAAAGAAGTTAGATAGAAAATAAAGAGAGGTAAAGAGAGCACCTTTCATAACTTGTCACCTTCTATTACAAGCACTCTTGCATTCCACTCATGTATCACTCTTTCTCCTAATACAAGATCTAAAATAAATGGAAAATACAAAAGGGAAGAAGAAGAACTAACCTAACCTAAACTAAATTACAACATAGAATGAAAAACTACCCTAAACTCTGTATCTCCCTTTGTTCTGGAACCCAGGGGGTATTTATAGGCACCAGGGAAGAGGGGGCCAGGGTACAAGCTCTGGCCCAAAACGCGGCCGCGGCCGTACGGCCGCGAAAACGCGGCACAGGCCGCGTTTCCGTGGCCATAATGGGCGACGCTTCGAGCCGCACGCGGCCAGTCTGTCCCCTGTCAGCCCCTATGCCCGGTTTCTGATTTTTAACTCCTGGTTTTTACAGAATCAGCTCTCTAGGTCAATGGCTATCTTTAATAGGCTTTTAATCATCAATTAAATGGTGATTTAGGTCTTCTTCTTCATTTGTACACCATGGACCTAGATTGAAGCAAGCAAAACTTTATTAGCAAAATTTAGCATTAAATAAATATGAGAATGTGATGATAATTATGCAAAATTAGAGACTAATCATAGGGATATATGGCTAAGTATCATGCTGAAGAGATAGCTATACATGATATAAACATGATATAAAATTTGTAAAAATTTGAGTCATGTATAGAAATCAAAGCGTGAACTTAAATCAAATACCATAACTAAAAAACTGTATTTTGAAAAGTGTGTGTGTGTTCTTGAGCCAACTAGACACAACCTCATTCTTTAATAAACTAACTCTTATATAGGTTCTAGGTGACTATAAAGTCTTCAAGTGGGCTTCTCCATATGATCTTGCATAGCTTGATTTTTGAACCCGAAATGAACCGACTTGAGTCAAAACAACCTTCCTTAGGGAAGAACACTCCATGAATCCTTAGAACCCTGAAACACACTTAAACAATAAACATGATTAGTACAAATAACTATATATGTTTTGTAATCATCAAAACTCAATAAAACGGGTGATTGTAACCTTGGGCCAACAATCTCCCCCTTTTTGATGATGACAAAACATATGAGTTATTATTAAAAATATGAGAAAAGAGCTTAGAAGCTCCCCCTCAAATTATGTTATGTATATAAAAGAATGGCTATATACATAAAAGATAGAGACAAAGAATTTTGCATAAAAGAAGATACAATGCACAAAAAAAAAAAAAACTAAAACTCAAAGTGCATCAAACTAAACTTTTTCTCCCCCTTTTTGTCATACATCAAAAAGGGTATACAAAGTTAAAAACGTTTTCTTTATGAATCCAAAATACAAACATTCAACTCACCACAAATAAAGGAAAATCTAGCATAGTCTAGAGGTTTTGTAAAAATATCGGCAAGTTGAAAATCGGTAGAAACATAAACAATATCAATATCACCTTTCTCATAATGATCTCTAAGAAAGTGATACCGAATGTCAATGTGCTTAGTTTTACTATGTTGATTTGCATTTTTAGTCATATGAATAGTACTAGTATTATCACAAAATATTTTAATATGGTCAAAATGCAAATCATAGTCAAGGAGAGTATGTTTCATCCAAAGAACTTGTGCACAACAAGCTCCGGCCGCAACATACTCCGCCTCGGCGGTTGAAAGGGCTACCGAATTTTGCTTTTTGGAAGACCAAGAAACAAGACAATTACCAAGAAATTGACATGTTCCACTTGTACTCTTCCTATCTACCCTACAACCCACATAGTTGGCATCCGAAAAACTCATCATGTTAAATTGTCCGGTTTTCGGATACCACAAACCTATTTCAATTGTGCCCTTAAGGTATCTAATAATGCATTTTACCGCAACTAAATGAGACTCTTTAGGACACGATTGAAATCGAGCACAAAGACATACACAAAACATAATATCCGGCCTACTAGCCGTTAAATACAACAAACTACCAATAATGTTACGATAAAGCTTAATATCTACACTTTTACCTTGTTCATCCTTGTCAATCTTGGTGGTTGTTGCCATGGGAGTTTTACTAGTTCTAGCTCCTTCAAGTTCGAATCTTTTGATAAGTTCCTTTGTGTACTTGGCTTGATTGATGAAGATCCCATCCTTTCTTTGCTTGATTTGGAGACAAGGAAATAGTTGAGCTCACCCATCATAGACATCTCGAATTCTTCCTTCATGCATGATTCAAAAGCTTGGCAAAGGGTTTCATTAGTAGAACTAAATATGATATCATCCACTAAATTTGAACAATAAGAATATCATTTTCAACATGTTTTGTAAACAAAGTAGTATCTATTTTTCCTTTCTTAAAACCATTTGAAATTAGAAATGAAGAAAGCCTTTTATACCAAGCCCTAGGGGCTTGTTTTAAACCATAAAGAGCTTTGTCAAGTTTGAAAATAAAATCCGGATGTGTAGGATCAACAAACCCGGGGGGTTGTTCAACATAGACCTCCTCTTCAATAAATCCATTTAAGAAAGCACTTTTAACATCCATTTGGAAAAGCTTAAAATCTTTATAAGAAGCAAATGCAAGTGTCATCCGTATGGCTTCAAGCCGTGCTACAGGTGTAAAGGTTTCTTCAAAATCGATACCTTCGATTTGAGTGTAACCTTGGGCAACTAACCTAGCTTTATTCCTAACAACATTTTCTGACTCATCCAACTTGTTCTTAAAGATCCACTTAGTACCAATTTTTGGTCTATCGTGGGGCCTAGGAACAAGGTGCCAAACTTGGTTGCGTTCAAATTGATTGAGCTCCTCTTGCATGGCTAGCAACCAATATGAGTCGGCCTCGACTTCGAGGACGTTCTTGGGTTCAAAGTGAGAAATAAAAGCATAATGTCCACAAAAATCATGAAGTTTAGAACGAGTAGTTACCCTTGAGATACTTCACCTATAACAAGATCCTTGGGATGATGTGGATTGTATCTCCAATCCTTTGGAAGTTGTTGAGTAGGCTCCACTTCATTTCCTTGAATTTCATTTCCTTGAGCCTCATTTTCTTGAGCTTCATTTCCTTCATCATCCTTTGGCATGCTTTCAATTGTAGGTGAGTCCTTCAAAGTAATTCTCTCCATGTCTTCATGTAAAGAATCTATTTCTACAACATTCTTAACAAACACATTAGATTCGTCAAATTTTACATGTATAGATTCCTCAATAGTCAAAGATGACTTGTTGAAGATTCTATACGCTTTACTAGTATTTGAGCAACCAACAAAATTACTTCATAAGACCTTGCATCAAATTTACCTAAGTTATCTTTTGTATTCAAAACAAAACATTTGCATCCAAAAACCTTAAAGTACGAACATTTGGTTTTCTAGAAAAATAGATCTCAAAAGATATTTTTGAAGTATTTTTGCATAAGAAAACTCTATTTGATATGTAGCAAGATGTATTAACGGCCTCGGCCCATAAATAATGTGGGAGACCATATTCACTAATCATTGTCCTAGCCATCTCTTGTAATGTCTGATTTTTCCGTTCAACTACTCCATTTTGTTGTGGAGTTCTAGGACAAGATAGTTCATGCTTAATTCCATGTTCTTCACAAAAAGTGATAAAGGGTAGGTTAATGAATTCACCACCTCTATCACTTCTTATTCTTAAAATAGAAGAATCTTTTTCCTTTTTAACTCTTTTCTTAAAGGCTTAAAAATGTGAAAAGGCTTGATTTTCGTGCTCTAGAAAGAAAACCCAAGTAAAACGCGAGAAATCATCAACTAAAACAAATGCAAAACGATTCCCACTTAGACTTTTGGTTTGAGTAGGACCAAACAAATCCATATGGATCAACTCCAAGGGACGTGATGTCATGATATCCTTAATTGACTTGAAAGAGGACTTGGTTTGTTTCCCAAGTTGGCACGCGTCGCAAACGCGGTCCTTTTCAAAGTTCAAGCAAGGAATACCTTTCACCATTTCCTTGTTTAATCTAGATAGATGGTCAAAAGAAATGTGGCCTAATCTTCTATGCCACAACTAAGAGTCATCATCGAGGGCTTTCAAACAAGTAATATTGCAAGACATATTAGACATATCAATCATGTATACATTGCTTTCACGAAAACTGGAAAATATACATGTGTTAGATTGTCTATCAATAACTTTACAAACTAAATTATCAAAAACAACATCAAAACTTTTATCACAAAGTTTACTAACACTCAAGAGATTACGTTTGATGCCATCAACTAAAACAACATTTTCTATTAAAGGGGATGTACCAAGTTTAACATTACCAATACTGATGATTTTTCTTTTGGCATCATCTCCGAAGGTGACGGTGCCACGTTCATGGTATCTTGATAGGGTTGCAAAGTTATTGATATCCCAAGTCATGTGCCTTGAGCAACCACTATCAAGATACCACAATCTTTTACGTCGTTGGGCCTTGGAAAGTACCTACATCATTTAACAAATTCATTGACTTTGGTACCCAAATTTTCTTGGGTCCTTGAAAGTTAGTATTTCGAACCCAAACATTATGATGAGATGCATTAAGTCTATCATAACAAAACTTAACTAAGTGACCTTTACGGCCACAATATGTGCATGAAAATACTTTCCCATACATGAATGCATGATGTGTGTGTGGAGTGTGAGCATGTTTGGGGTGTTTGGCATGATGTAAAGGTTGTGATTTATGAGCATGAGCATGAATAGCATGAGATTGTTTCTTAAGGGCTTGTTTCTTAAGAAACATAGCCTCAAGTCTATTCTTATCAAATTCACACTTTTTCAAAACTACTCCTAATGAATCAATTTTCTTTTTTAGCATGGTAATTTCATTTTTATCAACTTGTGGAAACTTACCTTTGCAAGAAATCTTATGGTTATCAAAATCTTTTTGTGTAGAAACTAGAGTAGAAAGTAATTCATCTTTTTCTTTAGTAAGAGTGAAAACTTGGTGATTTAGAGATTCATTTTCCTTTTTCATTTTCAAATATTTTTTTAAAGAAAATCATAGTTTTGTGAGAATTCTTCAAATGCTTCTCCTAGTTCATCTATGGAAAGCTCACAATCAAAAGAAGTGTTAGGGGTTACCTTGCTTGTGCTTTCATTTGCCATGAAGCACATGTTGGCGGTGTCAACTTCCTCCTTGGATTCACTTTCAGAATCCCAAGTAGCCTTTAATGCTTTCTTCTTGTAAGGCTTCTTAGAGGTGGAGGGCTTGACTTTATCCGGGCATTTCGCAACAATATGACCCGGTCTTTGACAATTGAAGCAAATAATTTTCTTCTCTTCTTTGCCTTGCCATCTCCTTCTATTTTGGAACTTTGCCTTGTTATATATCCTCCGAACATTCTTTATAAGAAGTGAAAGCTCTTCATCATTTTCTTCCTCATCTTCTTCGTCGGAGTATGTGGATTGACTCTTGAAGGCAATAGTTTTCTTCTTGGAGGGAGCCATTTCTTCTCTTGCTTTTCTCTCCATCTCATGGGGTTTGAGGTTCCCAATGAGACCAATAAGCTCCATCTCCTCCTTGTCATTGAGTTCCTTCAAGGTAGTAGCTTTGACTTCCCAAGAAGAAGGAAGAGCCCAGATGATCCTCCTTACTCTTTGGTCGTTGTCAATAGCATCACCTCGAGAAGAAAGTCCATTAGTAATCTTTGTAAATCTTGTAACCATATCATCTATGGTTTCATTTTCATGCATAGAAAAATTTTCATATTGGGAACGAAGAAGGTCTATTTTAGCCCTCTTAACTTGTGAGTTCCCTCATGAGTGACAAGCAAGTGAGTCCAAATTTCATGTGCGGATTTGCAATGAATAACTCTAGAGATATCATCATCATTTAGGGCTTGAAGTAAAGCATAGTGAGCCCAGCATTAGCATCAAATTCTTTAGTCTCAATTTCAGACCAAGTGGTCTCATCACCGGTGGGTGCACTAAATGGTTTGGTCACCGACTTTGTAACCCGGCTACCTAGAGATTGCAAAAATACGGTTATCTTAACCTTCCATATGGGAAAGTTAAGGCCATCAAACTTTGGGGTGTCTTAATTCCTTCGGCCATGTTTACTAAGTGAATGAGTATGAAAAATGAATGCAATGATTAGCAAATAAAGGATCTCTCTAAGATTGTTAAGCTAAGAGCCTAGAGACCAAAGCTCTGATACCAATTGAAAACACCTAGAGGGGAGTGAATAGGTGTAAATGCTAATCTAAAGTCTTCTTAAAACAAGTATGAATATATGATGCAACGATCGCCCAAAACAAGACTAGAAGCCGGATACCCGGTGAAGGGCTCCGAACTCCTTCCTCGTGATTCCTCTAGATAAGAGTTAGAGGTGCGTATTGCAATCTTGTTGTATGAGTAATGATTGACAAATTGGCAAGAAATGAATTGGAAGCAATAATGAAGTGCACACAAAATATATCACAAGAAATAAAGCAATATCACAAGCTAAAGATAAAGAGCAATAGAGAGCAATAAGAAAACCAATCGCAAACACAAAGTATTTGTTTCGAGGTTCGAGCCACCGCTCTACTCCTCGCCTTCACCGCCGTGAAGGGTTTCCACTATCCACCGAGGAACTTTACAAGGTCTACCGAAGACCGGAGTACCGAACTCCACCACTTACAATCCTCTACCGAAGAGGTATCTCAACAAGAAAGAACAAGTAGCCAAGTGATCACCAAAAGGATCACAAACTTCTCTTTACAACTTCCTTATAGAATGAGGAGGAAAATTTTGGCTCTAGAAGTGTAGTGAGAAAAACAAACTCAGTTGTAGATGAGAATTGCTTGAAAAAATAACTGAAAAACAATAGCCAAGAATGCACTAGAGAATTGAGAGCTTTTGAAACTTTTTCTTTCTTTTGAAAACTTGAAAACTAGGTATGTTTCTTGTGTTTTTGCAAGAGACCAATCCCCTCTATTTATAAGGAGAGGAGGGGATCAAAACATAGTTAAATTAAGTTTATTTGATCTAAAAATAGTCCCCAAAATATCAGAATTATCTGCCAACCAAAAAGGAACCAAATCAGAATTTCACCAAAGAAGAAAGAGCCGTTGGGCAGCAGGAACGACTGTCTGTCGACCGGCCCGGTCGACCGACATTCCATTTGGCATATAGCCGTTGGACTCGGTCGACCGGTTGGTCGACCGGCCACAAGGGGGAAAATTTTTATTGAACTGTCGGTCGACCGATCGGTCGCCCACAGGAAACAGAGAGCAACATGGTTCCAGTCGGTCAAACGACAGACGTGCACAACCGTGCACGTCCCGGACACAATGCGCGATCGACTGGCCGTCGACCGGCCTGGCCTGGAACAGGCCCGGTCGACCGGCCCGGTCGACCGCCAGGCCTGAAACAGAGTTTGAAATAGGGATTTTTTTGCCTTAGGAAATTTTTCAAATTAATTTTGTAGGGATATATGGCTAAGTATCATGCTGAAGAGATAGGTATACATGATATAAACATGATATAAAATTTGTAAAAATTTGAGTCATGTATAGAAATCAAAGCATGAACTTAAATCAAATACCAAAACTAAAAAACTGTATTTTGAAAAGTGTGTGTGTGTTCTTGAGCCAACTAGACACAACCTCATTCTTCAACAAACTAACTCTTACATAGGTTCTAGGTGACTACAAAGTCTTCAAGTGGGCTTCTCCATATGATCTTGCATAGCTTGATTTTGAACCCGAAATGAACCGACTTGAGTCAAAACAACCTTCATTTAGGGAAGAACACTCCATGAATCCTTAGAACCCTGAAACACACTTAAACAATAAACATGATTAGTACAAATAACTATATATGTTTTGTAATCATCAAAACTCAATAAAATGGGTGATTGTAACCTTGGGCCAACAGCCATGACACAGGCTCAAATCGCTCATGGCTAGTTCCGACAGTGTTTAGCACTCTAGCTTCGTTTCCCTGGATTTCCCTTGCCTAACTTGTTTGCATAGATTTAATGACCGGGTTTTCTTGCTGTGTCTGATCAAGGTTGTCATAATATTTCTTGATGATCTATTCAGCCAACATTTCAGGACTTGGGTATTTACTAGATTTTTAATTTGCAGTCGAGTTAACATTCAAAGGACAATTATTATGAGTTCTTAGTTATGCTTTTCAGAGTAATTGACGCCCTGCATTCAAGACTCATTATTATCGGTTGTTCTTTATTTATGTATCTGAGATCAGTTTATCGGGTTTTCTTTATCTACGATATCATGATCTATTTCCAGAGTGGCAGATAATTATATGAGAGAGATAGTTAGCTACATGGTATTCCAGTTATTAATTGTATGGGCAGAGACACGGGATTCAGATGTAATTATGTTAAAGTTTTTAGGGAAGTTTAGAGACTCTTCTTATATTTAGCTTATCTTATAACTCTCAAAAAGAGTGGGTAGTCTAATCGGACCATTCAAAATCTTCCTGTGTTCATTTTTCCCCTTATTGAAATTTCGAGGATGAAATTTTTGTAAGGTGGAAAAAATGTAACACCCCGTTTTTAGAATACGTACTTAGTTATGTATTCAGATTCTTGATTGTGTTTTTCAATTTACTTAATATATTTGCTTTTTTTTATGTACATTTATGCGATCGTTTTGCATTGGATCCGGATTCGTGGACTCAGAGTCAGCCCAAGTCTGAACCGTGGACCCAATCTTAGTGTATTACTTGATTTGATCTTTTCAGTAGTCAAATTTGGCCAATTTTAGTTTCAAATATTGTTTTCCAATATTTTAGATTTTTCATGATTATTTTGAAAATTTTCAGAATTATTCTGCAAAATCTTCAAAACCGACATCGACTGATGCCGTCGATCAATTCTTGAATTTTTAATTTATAAATAGAGTTGAATTTCTAAAATTTTCTTTCACATTTTTTCTTAGAATCATATTTTTTTATTTTATAGAATTTTTAGGAATTTTTCTGAATTTATCGAAACTCGACCAGATTTCATATCGGCCAGTATTGCTGGTTGATTCCAGAATTTTTATTTTGAAAATAGGATTGAATTTCTTGAATCCGATTTCATCATGTATCTTACGATAATATTTTCTATTTTTGAGAATTTTTGGAGACCTTTCTGAGTTACTTTATTTTTTCGGCTTTTCTAGTGTTTTCGGTATTTTCCCAGATTCGGAGTTTTATCTGGATATTTTATTTTCTTTTTTCTTTTCCCTTCCTTCTATTTTTCTCCTCCATAACTTTTTCCTTTTTTTCTTTTTCTTTTCTTTTTCTTTCTTCCTTTTTTCCTCCTCCATATAAACCCCCTTCAAAATTTTCTCTCTTTTCTTTTCTTCTCCTTTTATTCTTTCTCTTTTTCTTTCTTCATTTTTCTTTCTTCTCCCCTAGACAATGACAGCACAGCCCCCTTCCTCCATTTCCCTCCCAAATTCTCCATCTCTCTCTCTTTACTTCTCAAATTCTCTCCCCAATCTCACTCACCCTCTCTCTGTCTCTCTCCCTCTCCCCCCTACACTCATCAATTCCCTCTCTCTCCCTCCATCTTCTCCACTAAAGCGACCCCGGTGATGGCGACCCCTCCACTTCTGGCAATCCCACACTAGTGACCATCCCCGCGGCAACCACATCCCTCTTCCCCACTTCCCTCTCTTTCTCCTTCTACTTTCACACCATCTCCTTCAACCACCTTCACCACAACTCCCAACAACACCTCTTCCTCCTCCACCCGAGTTCCCATCGGCCGTCCTCTATCGTCAACCCCCGGCTGTAGCGGTCGCCCAAGGCGCCACCTGGGGGGAACCCCTCCTCTTTCCACCCTTCCTTTCTCTCAATCTTTCTTTCTCTTTCTCCTTCTCTATATCTCTCTCTCCCTGTATTTTCCCTCTCTCCTTCCCTGTGTTTCCCTCTCTTTATTTCTTTCTCTTCCTCCTCTTTTTATCTCTCCTAGTTTTCTCTCTCTGTTTCTCTCTCTTCCTGCTTCTCTCTCTTTTTCTCTCTCTCTCTCTCTCCTGTTTTCTCTCTTTCTCATGTCTCTCTCCCCTTGTATTCTCTCTCCCCCCTGTTCTGTCTCTCTTTCTCCTAGTTTTCTCTCTCTCTCTTCCCATGTATATATATATTTACATTTTATTATATATTGATAATGTGCACGTGTTCTTGGGATTCTAGATTTCACGGCGTTTTCAAAGATTTAGGTGAGTGTCCTCGCCTCGTTTTAGGTTTCTCCGCTTTGACGGGTCAACTTGAAATCTATTTCATATTTGATTGTATTTGTATTCATATTTTGCATTGAACTGTGCCCTTGTATTTGTATGTGGCCGAGTGCCCAGGGTTGTACATGTATTATGCCTGTGATGAATGTTTATACTAGGGTAGTTTATTTTCTGTACATATATCATACCTGATATGTATTTTTTTACTACTTTATACCATGCGTGGCTGACCCTTCATGGTCATTTAGCCTCCAAGCTCTACACTCAGCCTCTGGGATTTACCATTCAATGGTAGCCTAGTCTTACTACGAATATATGTATGCATGTGTGGTACTAACAATGCAGGTACTCTTGTACCAACTCTGGGTTTCTGCTCACTCTCAGAATGACTACCAAATAGGTTATGGACCTTGCACCCTTATGGGTTTTATGGTAGCTACTGAGAGTGCGCTTAGACCTTGGGGTACTCTAACCTTTGGGCTCTCGCCCACTTTCTCGAAAGAGGAGTGCGCTTAAACCATCAGGTCTCTCATGCTCCGCCTGGTAGGCATGCTTAACGCTCAGCGCTTTATCACTAGATTCGCCTAGGTGAAACTCTGCCAGATTTTAGACTCGCTGTTTTAAGCCGAGTCATTCCAGTAGCTCCATCAAGCGCTCTAGTAATTAAATACTGTTTGTTGCCCGTGCCTCCAGCTTGCTTAGCTCCGCTTGAATGTTCGCTTGCTTGCTAATCGCTTGTTTGATAGTTTATCTTTTCTTCTATTAATGGTTGTGAAGAGTTTATAATCTTACTTATACTATTTTTTTAGACTGAATTATTTTTTGGTATTCGTATCGATTTATTATATCGGTATTATTTTCATATATTGCTTAACATGCTTTCACTTAATGTACTAATATTTACTATATTATCTCTTGTCACCTGACCTGTTAATCACCTGGCAACTGATACCTGACTTCTGACTTGTTATCGGTATCACATCTCTTGTGCCTGCACCCTAAGGGATGGCGAGTGGAGCTAAGTGCCATACGGAGCAAAGTTGCACCACATACGTGGTGGGGACCACCTCTTGGTATCCATAGGGGCCACCTCTAGGTATTCACATCGCATCCTCTTTGCTACTGTTACCCGGAATACATATGGCATAGAGTTAAGTGCTACACGGAGCAAAGTTCCATACCACACACGTGGCGTGGCCCACCTCTTGGTATCCGTGGAGGCCACTTCTAGGTATCCACTGCTATATCCGTGGTTTTCCTGCCCTCCTGATCCAACACCTAACACGTCACAATAATAATATTAGGAATGTGGGATATTTGGTCTCTCCTTCGTTCGGATACTAGAACTCACATATCAGATCCAAATGAGTTCTACTGGAATACACATCCTAGTACAGGCTACTAGCGGTGTGATACATTAGTAGGGAGATGATTGAAATATCAGACAGTAGTGATGTTTATTATTAAATTTTCTGATCTCTTGTTTACTAATTTATAGCAACATGTTTGTGACTCAATACTTGCTCCTGTATCAGATATAACTTAATTAGCAAATAATAATAAAGTAAGGAGCGGGAGTTATTAAATCATTTGCTCATCTGAACAATGGTGTCTGTATATCAGAGTTCGGATTGGGTTCTACCGGAATGCGAACCCGATGTGAACTGCCAGTATGGGACACTGAAAGGAAATGATTCGAATAACAGGCGACACTCATTGTTATTATTATTGTAATATTAGGTTATCCTATCCATTACTTGTATATGATCTCCGTGACACTGTAATTACTCCTGACATTCTTATTCTGTTACATTGAGGCAACTCAAGTTGTATGAGCTCAAGTTATGGTGACATGGGATATATGGTATATATATGAGGGTTTCTTTGTTTGGATTAATCCCTCGACATATCAATCTCATGAACCCAAAGTCTAAGCCTATACAACTAGTTTTGTCCACTCTTGTATTTAATATATTACTTGATGTCTTATCTTTTGCTTTTGTATACCTATGTTCACAATTCAGTTTCCGTGCATGCTTTCTTTACTCGGAGTTATCGTTATGCATGTTCTAGTTTGATTCTTGGTTTTTTATTGATTTCCTGATTTCCCTTCATGTTTCTAATCAACACCTATACTTGTTTGCCTAAATCACATCACTTGATTCTGTACATGTGTGTCTGACTATGCACGCCGCCTGGCATTCACCTCATCACTCGTTGAGGATTTCTGACTCTCCTGGATCTACATGTCCAGATCCCAGAGCTTGAAACTTGTGAATTCTCCCGTTGCTGATCAGAAATGCGTAGCGATAGCGTGAATCATCGGCAAACCGTTTGAGGCACTATCCTTCCAGACCCCCTGCACGGCTCTTGAGTTTCCCATTATGACTCGTGAGCGCATTTTGTACAGTTCATAATTGTATAGCTCTTTGTATTCTTGCATTTACGCCTATCAGTGATATGTAATATTCTTGTAATATTGTGACACATCCTGTGATAACTTTGTAATTGTACTCATATATTGTAATGTATAATGCATCAAGTGCTTTCGTACTCTGATTCTTTCCTGTACTGATACTTAGCATATATATGTGAGGGTATTTTGACCTACGTATATACATCGTAGTAACGTTTCCTCACCCGCAGGATCAGGGCGTTACATAATGGATGTACATGATTAATCAATTGATTGACGTGTGTTTCTCTTGGAAGCGGGGAGAATCCATCCAATTGTTTTAGCCCAGCTCGCGAGTATTGAAGTATGAAAATTAAGTGAACTTGATTAATCCATGAATTAATGTTTTGTATGCATTTTTTGTTGAGGGATTTCATTTCAACCACCTATGTCAAATCATAATTAAAAAAACTCACTAACAAAATTTAATTCACTTCAGCAAACCTCTTTTTTTAAAGAAGGGTGCATGGTTAAAAGACTTAAATGCCTCTCCATAGTATTAAGCTGATCGCTGTCCTCACAAATATGCTCTATTTCTGAGTCTTTATTAGGATTGTGATTATGATTGCGGTCCCCATGAAAAAAATATCATATTTCTGAGTCTTTATGATCGCAATCCTCTTTATTAGACTGAGTCCATGATCACAGTCCTAAAAAAAAAAATCATGTTTCTAAGTTTTTATCGAATTGCAACCATGATCGCAGTCCTATATATTAGAATTGTGACTCTGATCGCAGTCCTCATAAAAATGCCTTATTTTTTAATTTTTGTCTCTAGTCCTCACAAAAACACAATTTTCCACCCTATATTGAGACTATGATAATGATTGTAGTCCTCACAAAATGCCATAATTTTCAATAAATAAATGGAATCATGGTCCTCACAAAGGACATCGATCATGAGTCGCAGTTCTCATATCAGCATTGTCATCATCAGCAGACCTCCCTCCCATTCACCAACATCGAATGATCCACAATGCTTCCCAGATCTAAATACCACATCGATTACAAAAAAACAAAACTCATCGCGAGCACGAACAAACGGGATCTGTAAAGATCGATCAGAAAAAATTTTGTTTGGGGCTCCACCTCTGTTTGGAAAAGGAGAAGAGTTTACTCAAGTCAGAGATAGAGGATTTTAGAGTCAACCTTCTTGTTGGATTGTAATGCTCGAAACTCCGAAAATGTATGTTTAATATGCTCCTTCCAAATCACCGTAATAGCATAGGCTATACGGGTCGATCCTCAGGGAGAGCTCACGATAAAAGCTTTGCGGTTATGAATCAAAGAGAGAGAAAGCGAAGATTCTTCTATGTTCAAAAGAAAAACAACATGGAAAAGTAAAAGAAGAAATTTTTGTGATTTGGTTGCATGGAAAGAAAAACCGATGGAAAAGAGAATGAAAAAGAACTTTGGAAAGTTGTCTTGCTAGAAAAGAAAACTAGTGAAGGAAGCTTTGGAAACTTTAGAATGAGAAAGGCCATGACTAGCTAACTTTGCTAAATTGCTAACTTACTAAGCTCATGGGTGATGCATGCCTCATGTGGATTCATTGGCAAGAGATATGACTTGCTTGTTAGGTCAAGTATGTCCCACTTGGAAGATGAGTGTTCTTCTCGGTCTTAGCTTGTAGCCTCATTGACTCATCGGCTCCCGAGATAGAATTTCATGGTGGAATCAAGGAGTGCTACTCAAAGGGTTGCTAAGGAAGAAGATACAAGTTTCATTAGTCATTCAAGGCATATACAAGCTAGCTTTGAATTAAGAAAAGTGTTCTACAAACCATTAGCAAATTTAGGTAATCCATCTCCATGTTCCATCAAGGCACTTGTTCTAAAGACAAGGCTCTAAATGAGGCTCACATGAATCATATGGATGTCTAACAAGCATTTCCCAATAATGAACACAACTCATTTTCATTGGAGATCAAAAGAGACTTAACATTGCAAGTTAGAAATTAGCAATCACCCAAGAGTTAGAAGTTAGCAATGTTAGTTGTTAGCTAGTCATGTTAGAGAGAGTTAGCTATCCATTACAAGAGAAAGCAAGCAACAATTCATGGCAAAAGTAGAAGTGCAAATGAAGTAAAGCAAGAAGAAAGTAAAGCAATGCACTAGAAATCGTAAAGAAGAGAAGAAAGCTTGATTAATCCTTGCTTTGAAAAGATGTCACCTCCTTGCTTACAAGCTCTCAAATACTTTCTTTTCTCTCTTTTACAGAATCTCTAGGAGGAAGAAGAGGAATACACAAGAACTAAAACCTAGAGAGAATCCTTACACTCCCTCTCAAAATACAAGTTCTTTCCCCTAGTCTCTCCTCAGTCTCTCGTACTGGCCCTGATGGTCTATTTATAGGCCTCAGAAGAATCAGCTCCCAAATCTGAACCGTCGGATCAATCTCAGCCCCAACGGCCAGATTCCTGCCGCGGAAACGCGGCCAGAGCCGCGTTTCCACGGCAGAATCTAGCCGTTACGCCAGCGATTTCTGTTGCTGGTTTGTTACAGGTTGTTATCCACGTTGGCACTTCTAGAAGGCTGACTGGCGCACGGATGAATCTAGAAACTGGGCTATTCTTTTGGGCTTCTCTTTAGGCCTTTAATTAATCCTTTATTCTTGATTATTTACATCAATTTGTGGGCCTCTTCTCCATTAAAATATGGACCTGCAAAAATAGAGAGAAAAGGAGTAAAAAACCAATTTTTATTGATAATATGCATATATAGAGGTGGAAGATGATGCAAAAATGAACTATAATCACACCCCCATACTAGCTTTTGCTCGTCCCCAAGCAAAAAGAAAGAAAAGAAAATCCTAACTAGATTATTATACCATTTTCGTAGGTGACACGATTGCACTGAGCACGTGCAACAAGCCGTTAAACCTCTAGGTTACCCTAGAGGAGGAGTGTTGTCTCCTAAGGGTTTTTAGCGGATTGCACCCACAAAATCCATAAAGAAAAAGAAAAGGTTTAGTGAAAATTTTGATCCATGTTTTCAAGATTCTTACTTGAGTTATAGGTTTCAGGTTTCCCTAAACTTGTCATTCCTCTTATAAGCGTCTATTTAGAGTTTTGTTTTTAATTTAGGTTAAGTTTTTAAGGAAAAGGTCAAAAACTAGATTTTGCATCAATCCTAGTATATATACATCTATAAATATGAAGGATCTTTCTTAGACTAAGTTTATTTATTTACTAATATATATAACATATATTTTTTTTCTTTATTTATTTTTAATATATACAATATTTATTTATTTACATTTCCTTACCTTCCTTAGGATTTCTAATTTACCCTTGTAACGAGCCTCTTACCGATGACTCCCAAACCAGATGGTCCTAGGGCACCAGATGAGAAAACATCCCTCGGTCGGGTCGAGACTCGAGTAAACTAGGCCACGAAGGAGTTAAGGACTTAACCACTTATAGGCGTGATTGGCAATGCTTCTTGAGGCATGACTAACCAGCTTAATCAGTGGCTAAGTATTTATTTAGCTACATATTATCTACATATATATATATATATATTTTCTTTTCTTTTCTTTTCTTTTATGATATATATATGTAAATAAAGTCACAAAGTCTTTGATTAATCCTTCAATATGTTTAATGTATATATCCTAAAGAAAGAATTAAAATCTAGTAATCTTTCTTATCCTTTATTACTTAACCTAAAAATCCAACAAAACTCCTCTTTTCGACTTATAATTAGAAATCTAGTTAAGAGCTTCCTTAATTCCTAAAGTCAAGCTTGATTCTTTAAACATGGATCAAAAAAATTTCTCTTTTTTTTTAATTTTTTATTTATATATTATTATTATTATTATTATTATTATTATATTATTATTATTATTATCTTTTTCTATAAAAAAAGTAAAATCTAAAAGAAAATAGCAAATCTACAAAGAAAGGTAAAATCTAAAAATCCTAAAAGAAAGATAAAAATCCTAAAAAGAAAGATAAAAATCCTAGGTTAGAATCTACCCCCCACACCTATCTCATGCATTGTCCTCAATGTATGCAAGATAAAAATATGCATGAAAATAGGTAAAGGATAATGATCACTCCCGTCGTCGTTTTGGACCAGCAGTGGTGCTAGGTCCAGCCGACTGTGAACGTCTCAGCTCAGCCTCCATACTGTCCAACCTAGAGGATTGCTCCTCTACTTTCTTCCTCAGACGAACCTGCCCCCGAAAGATCTTCTTCATGCCATGCCAGATGGTGGACATGAGGGCACGTGAGTCGATTGGGGGGTCCTGCTGCCAAAATGCAGGATCATCTCTCTCGTCTAAACTCTCCTCCGAAGAGGACGCCACAGGTACAGTCTCGGGCTGGGCACTAGGTGTCCAGACCGCATGCAAACACTATTATATGAACTAGTAGGTCTCTCGGGTGCCACAAACACTCGGTCAAAGGAATCAAATACGGCGTCCGGTAGGAAAGTCCTACACAGACGCGTAATCAAAATAGGGTGAGAGTGTTTGGCACCACGGGTGCGGGAAGAGTTGGCTATGATTGCATGGAAGTTGACCTTATTTAAGCAGACCGTGTGTTGCCGGGTCATCAAATCATGAATTATTTGCAACACAGGGCGATTGAAGGAAGTTGTGTGGTCCAGCCCTAAAATGTTACGTTGGATCTAGCGTCCAACGCAGTGTACGTTCCTAAAGGTAGTGCTGGCCTTAAGCCCACGGTCCTGCTCAGTGCAGCGAGCCCCCATGAGTGGCATATAATCGATTAGTGGGAGGGGATCGTTGTGCTGTGGGTGAATGGGGACATGTGTGTGTTCCTCAAGAAGGGGAAGAGTGATGAACAAGTCGCCCAAGGGCATGTGTACGGTGAATTGGTATGTGTGTGGGTCAACAGATGCATGGTCAATATTAGTGTAGAACATAGTCACCAATTCGGGACAATAAAAGGCATCGTTCTCAGAGTTATCGTACACCAACGTATACCAATCCCAAGCCCTAATGCGATCTAAAAACATATGGCCATACCCGTTCGGATCACACAATATTTTCCAAAATCTTTCTCAGAAAAAAACTAGGTGCCATGCTTAACAATTGAAATCTAGAACAATAATTGAGAGATGGAAATTCAAACCACCCCCGGAGTACGTGGGGGGAAAAGTTCGGGTTTGCAGAGGGCACAGGGGACTGATTCTGGGAGATGTGGCACCAGATCCGCCACCAGAAGGAAAAATCGACCGGAGGAAAATTTGGCGGCGCTCCAGAAAGCTCAGGAATGCCGCGGATCTGCGGCTCTAGTCGCGGGAACGCGGCAGGATGGAGGCAGCAGGGGATCGGGAAAAGTCTGAGGGCGGCGCTTTGAAAGAGGGGGTTTCAGATCTAGTCTGCGTTTTGGGTTCTGAGGGAGAGAGACGGGTAACTAGGATATATATATAGGGGGAAAAAAAACTTTAGAAATTCCAATTTGACCCTAAGTTAAAAGAGGTATTTACAACCCTAGGATCATATGGGAAAGAAGTTGGGGAAAGTGGACTCTTGGTGCAAATTAGCACTTAAGTCCAAAATCTTTGGAATTTTTATGTTTTTATTGTTTTTTATTTATTTTATATTTTTATATTTTTTATTTGTTATTATTTTTTTTTATGTTTATTTACAAAAGGTGTCCCAAAAATGATATACACAGGGAAATCCGGGAGACTGTACTGATGGAATGGTCACACATAAACTGGGTCGTAAAGACCCAATTCATGAACTTCATGTGACACGAATTCAGTGGTAAGGAATGGCTTCAAACGTTGACCGTTCACAGTGAATTTATTGCCATTATTTGGATCAAGAATCTCAATCGCACCGTGTGAGAAGACATTTTGCACATGTATGGTCCTGACCACCTGGTTCTCAATTTATCAGGAAAAAGGTGGAGTCGTGAGTTGTATAACAGAACCTTTTGTCCTGAGACAAAAAATTTCCGGTGAATGGATCTATCATGAAAGAGCTTGGTTCTGTGTTTTGTGATCCGAGCATTGTCGTATGCCTCATTTCGTAGCTCTTCTAGCTCGGATATTTGCAACTTCCTCAAGGCACCGGCTTTATCCAAATCCAAATTCAGCTGCTTTATAGCCCACATAGCTCGGTGTTCTAACTCCACAGGCAAGTGACAAGGTTTTCCAAATACAACTCGATATGGAGACATACCGAGGACAGTTTTGTAAGCGGTCCTGTATGCCCATAAGGCATCAGTGAGTTTGATGGACCAGTCTTTACGGTTTTGTCCAACAGTTTTCTCCAAATAAGTTTTATTTGTCTATTCGTGACTTCTACTTGCCCGTGTGGTTTGAGGATGGTATGCCGTGGACAATTTGTGGGAAATAGAGTATTTGCGCATCAGGGCTTCAAAAGCCCGATTGCAGAAATGACTCCCATTGTCACTTATTATCGCACGGGGGCTCCGAAGCGAGAGATGATATTTTCTCGTAAAAACTTGATGACAACTTGGTTGTCATTTGTCCTTGTTGGAATTGCTTCAGCCCATTTCGAAACATAATCTACGGCTACCAAAATGTATTGGTTGCCATAGGACAGAGGAAAGGGTCCCATAAAGTCGATGCCCCAGAGGTCAAAATTTCGACCTCTAAGATGGTGTAAGGGGCATCATGTCTTTCCGTGTGATTCGACCCGTCATTTGACACTTATCACATAGCTTGCAGAAAGTGTATGCATCCTTAAAGAGAGTGGGCCAGTAGAATCCACTCTGAAGTACTTTCTCAGCAGTTTTTCGTGGACCAAAATGTCCACCGCAAGCTAGTTTGTGACAAAATGTCAAAACACTCTGATGTTCATCCTCAGGAAGGCACCTTCGTATTATCTGGTCAGGACAATATTTGAATAAATACGGTTCATCCCAGAAGAAGAACCGCATTTGACTCATGAAACGGTGTTTGTCCTGGCCTGACCAATGAGAAGGTATTTGCCTGGTAGCAAGGTAATTCGCTATGTCAGCATACCAAGGCTCTCCACACATCACAAAAATGTGTTCGTCAGGGAAATCGTCATTAATTGGTATTCTCTCCTTTGGTGCATTTGGGATTCTAGACAAGTGGTCAGCTACCACATTCTCAACGCCCTTTTTATCCTTAATCTCCAGATCAAACTCTTGCAAAAGAAGTATCCATCGAATAAGTCTTGCCTTAGCATCCTTCTTTTGCATTAAGTACTTTAGGGCGGAGTGATCAGTGGAAATAATCGTCCTGGATCCTAGCAGATATTGGCGAAATTTTTCCAACGCAAAGACAACAGCTAAAATTCCTTTTCAGTAGTTGTATAATTGAGTTGGGCTTCATTCAGCGTTCTGCTAGCATAATAGATTACGTGTTGCCTAGTATCAATACGCTGCCCTAAAACAGCGCCGATAGCAAAGTCCGAGGCATCACACATAATCTCAAAAGGCTTGGTCCAATCAGGTGCAGAAATGATAGGTGCTGAGACAAGTCTACACTTAAGCTCTTTCAGGCTTGTAAACATTTTTCATCGAATTTAAAGGGTACATCCTTTCCTAAGATATTTGTCAAAGGTCTAGCAGTTTTGCTAAACCCTTGAATGAATCGTCTATAGAAGCCGGCGTGCCCTAAAAATGATCGAATGTCTTTTAAGCATATTGGTTCAGGAGCTTTGTTATGACTTCCACTTTAGATTTGTCCACCTCAATTCCTATATGTGAAACTTTGTGCCCAAGAACGATTCCTGCTTGACCATAAAGTGACACTTTTCCTAGTTAAGTGTCAAGTTTTTCTCCATACAGCGTTGTAAAACTAGCTTCAAATGGTACAAGCATTGTTCAAAGGAATCACCGTAGATCGAAAAATCATCCATGAAGATCTCCAGAAATTTCTCCACCATGTCTGAAAAAGGCTCAGCATGCAACATTGAAACGTTGCAGGAGCATTGCATAGGCCGAAGGGCATCCTTCGGTACGCAAATGTTCCAAAAGACAGGTGAAGGTTTGTTTTGTCTTGGTCCTCGGGAGCGATCGGGATTTGATTATATCCTGAATATCCATCCAGGAAATAGTAGTACTCATGTCCCGCTAATCTCTCGAGCATTTGGTCAATGAACGGAAGAGGAAAGTGGTTCTTTACGTGTGGCAGTGTTCAACTTTCAGTAATCGATACAAACTCGAATCTTCGTTGAAGACGTGTTTGTACCAATTCTTTCTTCTCATTTTCTACCACAGTAAATCCTTCTGCTTTCTTTGGCACAGCGTGAACTGGACTTACCCACTGACTATCGGATATGGGATAGATAATCCCATTGTCTAACAGTTTCAAGATCTCAGCTCTAACGGCTTCCTGCATGATTGGGTTTAGTCTACGCTGTGGGTCTCGTTTTGGCTTGGCATCTTCCGTTAAATGAATCCGGTGTTGAACTATGGAAGGACTAATCCCCTTGATGTCAGCCATGGTCCAACCATGGCTTCCCGATTTTCTCTTAACACAGAAAGAAGATCCTCTTCTTGTTGTTCAGTGAGATTGGATGCAATGATTACAGGAAAGGCTTCCTTCTTATCCAAGTACTTGTACTTGAGATGGTCGGGAAGGACCTTAAGTTCAGAAGAAGGGACAGGATCCATCACTGGTTGTTCTTGGTGCAAAGGAAGAATAGGGGTGGAATTAGTGGCCCATTCAACAGTTGATTCAACAATCTGATCAAGGTTGAAGTTATCAGACTCCAACTCAAATTCCTCTTCAGACTCATACTCAACCTCCTCATCATGTTCACTTGTTAAACCTTCTATCAAGTTCACTTCGAAAGAATCATTGTCCAAATCTCTAGGTTGTTTTCCCAGATGGAAAATATTCACCTCTTTTGTCATATCTCCGAGGTTAGACGCATCGAGCCATTTCTACAATTGATGATCGCATTTGCGGTGGCTAAGAAAGGACGTCCGAGAATGACAGGTGTCTGTGCTCTGTGATTTTGTACGGGTTGCGTCTCAAGAACAATGAAGTCTACGGGGTAAATGAATTCCCCGACCCGTATTAAACATCTGTAATCTCCCCCTTGGGAATCTTTACAGAGCGGTCAGCCAATTGTATCGTCATTGGGGTCAGACGAAGGTTGCCTAACCCTAATTGCTGATACACAGAAAAGGGGAGAAGATTGATGCTAGCGCCCAAGTCAAGCAAAGCCCTATTGATGGTAGTCTGTCCTATGATGCAAGAAATGGTTGGGCTCCCTGGGTCCTTGTATTTCACAGGGATAGGACCAGTGAGCAACTCACTAATATTTGAAGCTAGGAAGACTTTTTTAGGGACATTTGCTTTTCTCTTCTTTGTGCACATTTCTTTTAAAATTTGGCGTATGAAGGAACTTGTTGTATGGCATCAAGGAGAGGGACATTGATTTGGACTTGGTTGAACATCTCTCTTATCTTCTCTATGTGAGCATTCATCTTTTGATTTGTGAGCCTATTTGGGAATGGTACAACAAGCTTGTATGTTTGCTCATCAATCTTTTCTTTTCCTTTGGACTGGGATGGATGGTTGTGTGCTTGAAGAAGGATTGTCTTGAATGGGTTGGATTGGAACAGAAGGTGTTGGCTTTGACACAGATTTGGTGGATTGATTTGAAACCTTGTTATCTACATGCTTCCAGATCTAAGGATATGGACAGTGTTGCATTGACTGGGACCCAAGTCTTCAACTTCGTGCAGGGGGAAGTGAGTTTTTGGATTGGGCACTGGTTGGCTAGGTAGCATTCCTTTTTGTCGTTCATTCAGAGAGTTAGCCAACTGCCCTATCTGGATTTGCAATTTGTTCATGTCCTGCTGTTGATTGTTCATCATTGAAGCTTGGGTCTTAGATAAGGTCTCTATCATTTTCTCCAAATCAGAAATTCTCTTGTCTGAAGGATTTTGTGGTGGATGATGCTGATACGGGGGCTGAAAGTTTGTTGGGTAAGGTGTTGGATTTTGATATGACTGGAATCTTGGTGGACTTTGGTGTGAGTGGACATTTGGTGGGTTCTGGTGGTAATTCGGTGGATGAGACTGAGCAAGGTATTGTTGTGGAAATGGTTGCCTCGGCTGCTCAGGACCAGACTGACTCCAAGAAAAGTTTGGATGGTTTCGCCATCCCGGATTATATGTTTTGGAGTAAGGATTGTAATTGGGTCTGGTGTATGCGGCATTCGTACTCTCCTGGTATATTTGAGATTGATACACAGGACACTCCTCAAACAGATGATTGAGATCATGGCAATAGGTACAACCCGGTTGGCCATAGGTGATGGACTGGCCACAGGTGATGGGTTGACCTGGTTTACAGCAGAAGATTCCCTAGACTCAAGCAGTTCTATCCTCTTCATCAGTTGTGTTATCTTGGCTTCGGCAGCTATAGAGGACTCAATGGAATGCATACCAGTTCTGAAAGTGGTGGGAGTGGGTTTCTCAGGACATGACTCCCACTGAATCGTTTTTTCGGCTAAGGCTTCAAAGAGATCCCACCCCTGGTCTTCATTTTTCTTTAAAAATTCTCCTTGACACATGGTTTCAAGGAGTGTTTTCGTTTGGTAATCCAGTCCATCATAGATAATTTGGCACTGACGCCATTTCTCTATGCCGTGATGAGGACAAAGGGCTAGAAGGTCTTTGAAGCGTTCGAAATACTTCCAGAATGGTTCATTGGTTTCCTGCTTGAATTGCATTATATTTTTCCTCATGAGGGCTGTCTTATGAATGGGATAAAATTTCTTAAGAAAGACTTTTACAAAATCATCCCATGAAGGAATCGAACTGGCGGGAAGATTGTAAAGCCATTTCTTAGCGATGTCTTTTAGCGCGAAAGGTGAACCTTAATCTAACAGCGTCCTCGGTCAATTGGGAAATCCTCATCATTACGCATACTTCTTCAAACTCTCGAATGAAGAAATACACATCCTCAGATTCTAAGTCATGAAATCGGGGAAGTGTATTATAAATTGTGGCTTCAGCTCAAATTGATTTCCATTGGTTATGGGGAGAAGAATGCATGATGGAAGTGATGTGCGAATCGGGTAGAACTTGTCTTGCAACGAAGTGTGGTTTTCCATGATTGTGATTGTGTCTAGTGGCGGTGTTTGTTCAAGTGAAGAAATTCTCACTAGCCTAGCAGAATTTGGATCCCGATACCACTCTCGCATACACAATCACAAACAACGTGCACCGATCACACAAACGAAAAAAAATGAAAATAACAAACAATAAAAGAAAAATCAATCACAAGCTATCTAGGCTTCCTGGACCTAGACGACTCCTAACTGTTCGATGAACTAAAGAAGGTTGTTGCTTGAATCAGACCACAGCTAATCAGCCAGGCAGGGGCAAAATACGGTGGGAGGTATCCGTACGTAAGCAACGGGCCTTAATTACGCCAAACCACGGTATCTTCGAGGCTTAATGATTGTGATCCAATTTTGCATATTTTACCATATCATTCCCATGCATTTTTGCAAATAAAAATATGATTTTTACTCATCTTCTCTATATTTTTGCAGGTCCACACTCAAATGGAGAAAAGGCCCAAATCTCTTTAATTAGCAATAATTAAAAGAGATTAATTCAAAGCCCAAAAAGAGAGCCCAAATTTGAATCCAGGATCTAGAGAATTCTACGCGCCAGCTCAAGATTCTAGAAGGCCACGTGGATAACAAACTCATAACAAATTCGTAACAGAAATCTGAGATCCAACGGACCAAGTTTTGCCGCGTTTTCTCAATCCTAGCCGTAGATCTGCGGCAGATCTGGGGCCGTTGAGCCCCAGATTTCTGCCACCTGTCCGGTTCTGGAGACTTCTCTCTGAGGCCTATAAATACTGGACCAAAGACCTGCGAAAAAAGACTGAACAGAAGAGGAGAGATGATAGGATAAAGCTTTGTAATTTTGTATTTTTTCTCTAGGATTTAGTTCTTTAGATCTCCTTCTTCCTCCCTAGAAATTCTGCAAAAGAGAGTTGTAAGAGAGAGAGAGCTTGTGTACACCAAGGAGTGACAACTTGTGAAGCAAGGAGTGACAACTTGTGAAGCAAGGATTGATCCATTCTCTTCTTCTCTACTTGAGCATTTTCTAGTAATTCTTGCTTTCTTTAATTCTAGCTTTACTTTACTTGCTTTTTAATTCATGCTTTGCTTTTCTTTTGTAATGGCTAGTAGCTAATTTTTCTACCATGAACTAGCTAACAACTTACCTTGCTAACTACTAACTCATGGGTGATTGCTATCTTTAATCTTGCAAGTTGTATGATTTTCTCTTCTCCGATGGGTTTTTTTCATTCTTGGCAAGTTCTTGTTGTAATTCTCTATATGATTCATGTGTGCCTCATTTAGAGCCTTGTCTTTGAACAGTGCCTTGATGGAACATGGAGATGGATCACCAAATATATACTATTTGTTGTACAACTTTATTACTTTCATTATTGAATGTTGTATCTTCTTCCTTAGCATCCCTTGTGTGTCACTCTTTTGATTCCATTATTGAAAGTCTAACTTGTAGGCCAATGACATCTATGAGGCTACGAGACAAGTCCAAGTATGATCCCCCGTCATCCAAGTGGGAAAGTAATTAGACCAACACGCAAGACAAATCTATGCCGATGAATCAACATGAGGCACGCATTCACCATCACGGAGTTTAGTAAGTCTTTAGCAAGGTAGTAAGGTTAGCTAGTCATGATTTTCTCACCTTCAAAGTCTTCTAAAGTTTTCTTTTCTTTTAGTGTTAATACCAAATCTCCTTTATGATTTCTTTTCCTTTTCATCATGAACATATCCACCGATTCTTTTATTCTTTTTCAACGATTCTTTATTCTTTTGGCAAAGAAGAATCTTCGTTTTATATCTTCACTACCAACCGTAACGCTTCCATCGCAAGCTCTCCCTGAGAATCGACTCGGTATAGCCCATGCTATAACGGAGATAGGAAAGGGTATATTAATCATTTTGAATACATTTGTGAGTGATCAAAGCACTTGAGGTTGTTTCTAAACCTTATCACTTTTTATTGAATATATTTTGTGTGCAAATTATACTCCACAATTCAACACCTTTCCCTTTTCTAATCAATTTTTGGCGCCGTTGCCGGGGAGAGCAATGGTTTTTGGTTTAAAGTGAAGAACTAAACGAATTTTCTTCTCTGTTGCTGGTTACAGGTTGAAGAAACAGGAAACTTTGCATTGCAGTAACATATAAGTGGACCTGGGCCTCTGCTCTTGAAAGCAGAGACCAGGATCCCTCTGAATTGCCGCAAATTCTGGGTTTTTGCCGCAGAATTGCGGCAAGGAGGAGTGAACTCCTAACAAGTTTTCTGCAGGGCTTCTGATTCTGCAAACACATCTGCTGCAGTACTTAATTTCTTGTATTCTTCACCATACTCCTGCTAATAAGTCAACAGTAAAAAATTGGTTGAAATCGTTAAAATTGTTTAGACATTTGTATCATTAGGCACGTGTCTTTTCAATTCATTTACTTTTACTGTTGAAGAGTGCTGGAGGCAAGGTACGTTTTGCATTACATGTAGACTAGGAATCATCTCTTGCTTGATTTTCATGCTTTGAGTGAATCCTTGTTATATCTCGTACACTTGCACAATCCAATTTTAAGGGCATAACCCATAAATAAGATAAGGTGGGGATTTTATCACCCTTTCCTTAGCCCAAAAACCACTATCCCAGCACTCACTAACCCAAGTCTAATTTAATAAAAAAATAGACGTTGGCCCTAGGGACATCTCGGACTCATTTAGGAGATTATCCTAAGGGGGAAAAGTGTTGGAAATTGACTCTTGTAAAATCAGTGTCTAGGAAAGGGATTGAGGGCCGAAAGCCCGAAGGTTGGTGGTTACTTAATTAAGGAACGTCTCTGACGGAAAACCTCCCAACAACCTTGACCTTTCCTGGCTGATTAGCTTGTAGTCAAAGTCTACACTAAACCTCCCGTGGACGGTCTAATCAGTTAGGAGTCGTCTAGGTCATAAGTCTACCCTAACTTAGGTTAGAATTTTTTTTCTTGATTGTTTATTTGTTTGTTTCTTTTTGTTTGTGATTTTTTGTGTGATATGGCATTCAACAATTCTTTCTATCCTAATAATAATCCATATTTCACACAGACTCCATTCTATTCGGATAATTCCAACCCGGTGTTTTACAATATGCACCAACCAAATACACCGGGTTGGCCTTATCCGAATCATTCCAACCCATACCCACAATCTAATAACCATAATTTCCATAATGATTTTAACTCGTCACCGAGTAATTGGGGATTCACGTACCCCGAGTCAAATTCTCAAACTCCTTGTCCACCATATCCACCAAGTCCACAATATCCACAACATCCATTTCCCGATTTTGCTTCTCATACTCCTTTTTCTGAACCACCAATTGAAGAAAAATCTGAGTTACTAAGGAGTTTAGAAGCCAATTTACAAAGGGCCGAGCAAAAACTGCAAACATTGGCCTCTCCAATTCCACAGTATTTTCAAGAGTCTTACTCAGTTCCACCTTTTCATAATGAACAACCATTTACCTTGGAAACGAGTAAAGAACTCTTGTGTGAGTCCAAGCTTCAATCTACACACATTTGTGACTCACATTATTCACAAACTTTCCAAAGTCAAGATTCTTATACTCCCATTCTAGAGCAGCCATCTGTAGAAATATCACGTTTAGAAAAGAGTATAGACATCTTGCAAGAGTCTTTGTTACAATATCAAAAAACACGTGCCGAGTCTTTCAATAAGGTGGATGAACAATTGAGTCAATTGGTTAACATCTATAGGAATGAGGAGACTCTATCTTATCAACCTTTGACTAATTCAGCTATGCCACACTCTATTGATATGACTCAAGACTCCTGTCATTTTGGAAATCATGATTCAATTTCAGCACAACCACCTGAACTTGTCCAAACTTCAAATCCCATTGACATTTTGGCAAGTTTTCCATTTCCTGAAATTGAACTTAAACATGAATATGATCCTGAACTTCCACTTGATGATTCAATTTTCCTTCCTGATTCAATTATGACTCCGGTGTCTTCACATGATTTCACTTCATTTCCCGAGTCAGTATTGGATCCAGTGCCAGTCCATTTTGAAATTGAATCACCAATCTTTGATGATCATATTGAACTTGACCAATTTCATTTTTGTGGAATTGAACTACATGAGGAATGTGATCTTGAACCCCAACTTAGTGATTCAATTCTTTTTCCTGATTCAATAATGACTCCGGTAACTTTACCTGACTTCAATCTTTTCCCGGCGTCGACATTGGATCCTGTCCCAATTCATAATGAAGTTGAATCACTCATCTTTGAGGATCATATTGAACTTGACCAATTATACACTTCTGAAGATACTATTGACAAATTGGCAAGTTCTCCAATTTTTGATATTGAACTCAATGAGATATGTGACCTAGATTCTCACAATCTCTTTACTTCTGAAACTGATTGTACAATTCTGACGGAAAACGTTGACCTTAGTTTTGAAGAATTGTATGGCGATGAGCTAGAATTCCTTAATATTGGAAGTAAAGAGATATCACCCATATTAGGTCACATTCCATTGTTGGACAATACATGTGGACTGGAGTTTCAACTTTTTGACTTGGACCCAATTCCTGAACTCATTTCGACTCCTGAACCTTTACTCGACTTAAGTCACCTTCCTGAGTCGGTATTAATTCCTGTCCTTCCTGAGTCTAAGTCAACTGTTCTATCATTTCATACACCATTCTGGATAAGGTGGTTGACAAATTTGATTCCGGAATTAATTATGGAAAATGGAAATTAGATGGGGTCAAATACTTAATAAAGATCCTTCATGGATTTATCTTTTTAGTGGGTCATATTCATGATATTTCTGGTGGGTTCCTCAAACCCAAAGTAAAGTTGATTGGGCCATGTTTCGTGGACCAATCAGACCACCACCGGAACCACCACCTTATGGTAATTTTTTCCTTCCCTCTCTATTTTGTTTCATGCATACATATATCATGATGCATTGAGGACAATGCATGAAATAAGTGTGGGGGAGGGTTTACTAACATAGAGTTTTTAGATTTTCTTTCTTTTACACTTCTTTTAAAAATAAAAAATAAATAATAAAAAAAACTTTTTGAAATAAGAGACAAAGTTTTGATCTATTTTTAAGAAAATTAAGATGTATCTTAGAAATTAAGAAAGCCTTAATTATGACATCTAAAACCTAGTTGAAATAATAGATCTTGTTTGAAATTATAGGCTAAGTAAGAAAATTGAGGAGATATTTTTATCTTGAATTTTTTGCCTTAGATAGTATGCACTTCACACTTACACATTTTTGGGATGGAAACAAAGACCTAAATGCCATATATAAAAAATATAAAGAAAAAAAAAATATATGTGAATAATGCATCACTTATTAAGCTGGATAACTATGCCTCAAGAAGCATGATTATTCACGCCTAACGGTGATAAAGGAAATAAATAATCCCCTTTAGTTTTGTGGCCTTTTTTACTCGAGACCTTAAACCCGAGGGATGTTTTCTCATCTGGTGCCCTAAGACCGTCTGGTTTGGGAGTCATCGGTTATAGGCTCGCTACAAGGGTAAACTAGAAAGCCTAAACTAAGGGAAGAAAAGAAAAATAAAAAATAAATATATATAAATAAATGGCTTGATGGTTAGAGTTGAAATCCCAGAAATCTTCACTATCACGGTGTGCATACTATCTAGGTTTTATGAAGGATAAAATATTCAATCCAATTTTGAATTCTTACCTTAATTGAAGACAAGATCTTGCATAGAGACTAAGTTTAAGAAAGAATGATTATAGGTGGACTTATGACCTTAGATCACTTATATTTTTGCGAAAATAGTTCGAAACATGTCTCTCTTTCAAAATGAGTTTTCAAAACACTAACATTTGTCTTCTTTCTTTATGGATTTTGTGGGTGCAATCCGCTGAAAACCCTCAGGAGACAACACTCCTCCTCTAGGGTAACCTAGAGGTTTAACGGCTTGTTGCACACGCTCAGTGCAATCGCGTCACCTGCGAAAGTGGTGTAATAAATTGGTAGTATAGTTTTTCTTTTCTTTGTTTTGCTCGGGACGAGCAAAAGAATAAGTGTGGGGGTGTGATTGTGATCCAATTTTGCATATTTTACCATATCATTCCCATGCATTTTTGCAAATAAAATATGATTTTTACTCATCTTCTCTATATTTTTGCAGGTCCACACTCAAATGGAGAAAAGGCCCAAAATCTCTTTAATTAGCAATAATTAAAAGAGATTAATTCAAAGCCCAAAAAGAGAGCCCAAATTTGAATCCAGGATCTAGAGAATTCTACGCGCCAGCTCAAGATTCTAGAAGGCCACGTGGATAACAAACTCATAACAAATTCGTAACAGAAATCTGAGATCCAACGGACCAAGTTTTGTCGCGTTTTCTCAATCCTAGCCGTAGATCTGCGGCAGATCTGGGGCCGTTGAGCCCCAGATTTCTGCCACCTGTCCGGGTTCTGGAGACTTCTCTCTGAGGCCTATAAATACTGGACCAAGGACCTGTGAAAAAGACTGAACAGAAGAGGAGAGATGATAGGATAAAGCTTTGTAATTTTGTATTTTTTCTCTAGGATTTAGTTCTTTAGATCTCCTTCTTCCTCCCTAGAAATTCTGCAAAAGAGAGTTGTAAGAGAGAGAGAGCTTGTGTACACCAAGGAGTGACAACTTGTGAAGCAAGGATTGATCCATTCTCTTCTTCTCTACTTGAGCATTTTCTAGTAATTCTTACTTTCTTTAATTCTAGCTTTACTTTACTTGCTTTTTAATTCATGCTTTGCTTTTCTTTTGTAATGGCTAGTAGCTAATTTTTCTACCATGAACTAGCTAACAACTTACCTTGCTAACTACTAACTCATGGGTGATTGCTATCTTTAATCTTTCAAGTTGTATGGTTTTCTCTTCTCCGATGGGTTATTTTCATTTCTTGGCAAGTTCTTGTTGTAATTCTCCATATGATTCATGTGTGCCTCATTTAGAGCCTTGTCTTTGAACAAGTGCCTTGATGGAACATGGAGATGGATCACCAAACATATGCTATTTGTTGTACAACTTCATTACTTCCATTATTGAATGTTGTATCTTCTTCCTTAGCATCTCTTGTGTGTCACTCTTTTGATTCCATTATTGAAAGTCTAACTTGTAGGCCAATGACATCTATGAGGCTACGAGACAAGTCCAAGTATGATCCCCCGTCATCCAAGTGGGAAAGTAATTAGACCAACACGCAAGACAAATCTATGCCGATGAATCAACATGAGGCACGCATTCACCATCACGGAGTTTAGTAAGTCTTTAGCAAGGTAGTAAGGTTAGCTAGTCATGGCTTTCTCACCTTCAAAGTCTTCTAAAGTTTTCTTTTCTTTTAGTGTTAATACCAAATCTCCTTTATGATTTCTTTTCCTTTTTCATCATGAACATATCCACCGATTCTTTTATTTCTTTTTCCAACGATTCTTTATTCTTTTGAGCAAAGAAGAATCTTCGTTTTCCATCTTCACTACCAACCGTAACGCTTCCATCGCAAGCTCTCCCTGAGAATCGACTCGGTATAGCCCATGCTATAACGGAGATAGGAAAGGGTATATTGATTACATTTCGAATACATTGTGGAGTAATCAAAGCACTTGAGGTTGTTTCTAAACCTTATCTCTCTTTTCATTGAATATATTTTGTGTGCAACTTATACTCCACAATACAACACCTTTCCCGTCTTAATCACTTAACCTCTTAATCCCCTGCCTAAGACACTGATTTCACCGGAGTATGAATCAAAATCAACTTCCAACCTCAGCCGATCTCCTACTGAGTCCGAATGTCCCTAGGGCCAACGTCTATCAGTTTTTATTAGAAGCTTGGGATTGTGAGTGCTGGGATGGTGATTTTTGGGCTAAGGAAAGGGTGATGAAATCCCCCACCTTATCTTTTTTATTGGGTGATGCCCTTAAAGTCAATTTTGTGCAAGTGTACAGTTTATGCAAACAAGGTTCACTCAAAGCGATATAAATCAACCAAGAGGTGAGTCCTATACGATATGCAATGCGCACGTACCTTGCTCCAGCACTCTTCAACAGTAAAGTAAAGAAATTGAAAAGACACGTGCCTAGAATGCAAACGTCTAATCAATTTTTAACTTTAACAACAATGTTTTACTGTTGATTTTATTAGCAGGAATATGGTGAAAGCATACAAGAATTTAGAATTGCAGCAGCTGTATTTTTGCAAAGCAAGCAACCCTGCAGAAAACTGTGAGTAGTCAACTCATCATTGCCGCGGATCCGCGGCTTTGGCCGAGATTTCGCGGCAAATCCGAGGGCACTTGGTCTCTGCTTTCTGGAGCAGAGGCCCAAGGCCACTTATATGTTACTGCAATGCTTATATTCCTGTTTCTTCAACCTGTAACCTGCAACAGAGAAGAAGATTCGTTTAGTTTCTCAATTGAATCACAAACCGTTGCTCTCCCCGGCAACGGCGCCAAAATTTGTTCGGACTAGGAGATGAGTTTACTCAAGTCAGAAATAGAGGGTTTAGAGTCAACCTTCTTTGTTCGATTATTGCGCTCAAAACTCCGAGAATGTATCAAAATGTTTAATATGCTCCTTCCGAATCACCGTAGTAGCATAAGCTATACGGGTCGATCCTCAGGGAGAGCTCACGATAGAAGCTTTGCGGTCACGAGTCAAAGAGAGAGGGGAAAACGAAGATTCTTCTATGTTCAAAGAGAAAAACAACATGAAAAAGAAAAAGAAGAAATTTTTGTGATTTGGTTGTATGGAAAGAAATACCGATGTAAAGAAAATGAAAAAGAACTTTGGAAAGTTGTCTTGCTTAGAGAGAAAACTAGTGAAGGAAACTTTAGGAAAACTTTAGATGGGAAAAGCCATGACTAGCTAACTTCACTAACTTGCTAACTTACTAAACTCATGGGTGATGCATGATTGCCTCATGTTGATTCATCGGCAAAAGATATGACTTGCTTGTTAGTCTAGTATGTTCCCACTTTGGAAGATGAGTGTTCTTTCTCGGTTCTCGCTTGTAGCCTCATTGATTCATCGGCTCCCGAGATAGAATTTCAGTGTTGGATTCAAGGAGTGCCACTCAAAGTGATGCTAAGGAAGAAGACACAAGTTTCATTAGTCACTCATGGCATATACAAGATAGCGTTGAAGTAAGGAAATTGTTCTACAATCCAATAGCAAGTTTAGGTGTTCCATCTCCATGTTCCATCAAGGCACTTGTTCTAAAGACAAGGCTCTAAATGAGGCTCACATGAATCATATGGAGTATGAACAAGCATTTCCCAAATATGAAAGCAACTCTTCTTCATTGGAGATTAAAAGAGACTTAACATTGCAAGAGTTAGAAATTAGCAATCACCCAAAGAGTTAGAAGTTAGCAAGGTTAGTTGTGTTAGCTAGTCATGTTAGAGAGAGTTAGCTATCCATTACAAGAGAAAATAAACAACAAAGCATGGTAAATAGAAGTGCAATGGAAATAAAACAAGAAAGTAAAGCAAGCACTAGAGAATGTAAAGAAGAGAAGAAAGTTGATTAATCCTTGCTTTGAAAAGATGTCACCTCCTTTCATACAAGCTCTCAACTCTTTCTTTTCTCTCTTTTACAGAATCTCTAGGAGGAAGAAGGAGATTACACAAGAACTAAAAACCTAGAGAGAATTCCTACACTCTCTCTCAAAATACAAGTTCTCTCCCCTATTCTCTCCTCCTTCTCTCGTACTGGCCCTGATGCTCTATTTATAGGCCTCAGAAAAATCAGCTCCCAAATCTGAACCGTCGGATCAAATCTCAGCCCCAACGGCCAGATTCCTGCCGCGGAAACGCAGCCAGAGCCGCGTTTCCGCGGCAGAATCTAGGCCGTTATGCCAGCGATTTCTGTTGCTGGTTTGTTACAGGTTGTTATCCATGTTGGCGCTTCTAGAAGGCTGACTGGGCGCACGGATGAATCCAGAAACTGGGCTATTCTTTTGGGCTTCTCTTTGGGCCTTTAATTAATCCTTTATTCTTGATTATTTACATGGATTTGTGGGCCTTTTCTCCATTAAAATATGGACCTGCAAAAATAGAGAGAAAAGGAGTAAAAATCAATTTTTATTTATAATATGCATAATATAGAGGTGGAAGATGATGCAAAAATGAACTATAATCACCACACCCCTGTTGTGGGTCTCCCCGGGGTCGAGTTCTGATTTTATCTTGGGTTGGATTTGCAGTTCAGCTCCGAGATTTTGAAGAAATGGCCGTTGATCTTTGCTTCAATCGATCGATTCTGAGAGGATTCTTCTCAACCAGTTTTCAACCTCTTGATTTTGCCCTGATTCAGTGAGCTCGAATTAATTCTGATTTAATTCAGAATTTTGGTGGGCTTTTGGGCTCATTTCTCTTCATCTCCTTAAAGAATGGGCCTGCAAATAAATTAAACAATTAATTAGGACAATGCAAAGTTTTATTCTATAACAAGTATGGAAATATGATACTAATATGCAACATTAGCGACCAATCAGTATACCCCAGCTAGGAGATGATGCTGTTAGGTTACGTTTCATCCTTTTTTCCCTAAAGGGCCTAGCGAAGAAATGGTTGTACAGTTTGGCGGTAGATTCAGTCACGACGTGGGATGATTTCGTCAAGGCCTTCTTGAAGAAATTCTACCCAATTCACAAAACTGCCCTCATTAGAAAGAACATCATGCAGTTCAGATAAGAACCGAGTGAACCATTTTGGAGATACTTTGAGCGATTCAAAGATCTCCTAGCTCAGTGCCCTCATCATGGTGTGGAGAAATGACGTCAGTGCCAGATTCTCTACGATAGTTTACATTATCAAACGAAAACCCTTTTAGAGACTATGTGTCAGGGAGCGTTCCTGCAGAAGGATGAGAATCAGGGTTGGGATTTATTTGAGGATTTAGCTGAGAAAACCCTGCAATGGGAGCCAGCCTCAGAAAAACCTAAGAATTCACAATCTATAGCTTCAAGAGGAGGGCTCTTATCTCTAGAATCATCCATAGCTCCCGAGGCTAAGATTGCAACCCTAATGAGAATAATAGAGGCTCTAGAGACAAAAGAGCCAGCCAATGTCAACCAAATTAACCCACCACCAATTCACAATCCGGGTTGTTCGTACTGTCAGGCACCAAACCATGCTTTGAAGAGTGCCACGTTTTCCATACCTGGCAAGTGTCACCGGAACACCTGAACGCGGCCTACTCACGGCCGCCGCCTAATCCCTACTCGCAAACATACAATTCAGGTTAGAGGAATCATTCAAATTTCTCCTGGGCCCAGAACAATCCTCCTAGGCCTAATTTCTCCAACAACTTTCACCATCCCAGTCCTCCACAAAATTTCTCTAGTCAAGCTCCATCTACCTCCTCTCAAGGTTCACAAAAGGAAAGAAATTCAGCAAATTATAGGAGACCATGGAAGCTTTCATGAAGTCCCAAACTGCTTTTTTGCAAAACCAGGGACAAACACTGAACAACCATTCACAGGTGATATCGAGATTGAAAATGCAGATGAGCCAATTAGCTAGCTTCCTAAGTGAAAGACCAAAAGGTATTTTACCTAGTCAGCCGCTAGTTAACCCAAAAACCTCCAATCAAGCATATGAAATTCAGGATCCATCGATCAACCAGTGCAATGATGTTCACACACTTCGATCTGGAAAGAAGGTAGACAACCAGGTCTACCAACAGAAAAGACCAGTCCATCCTGATCCTACTCCAGCCTCCACCTCTGCTAGTTCCTCCCAAACTGCTCTTCAAACAACTGACGAGGACAAAGCTGCTTAACAAGTTCATAAGCTTGTAGCACCCTTTCCCAATAGGCTTAGGAACAACAATAAGAATATGCACATGGAGAATATAATAGAGATGCTCAACCAGGTCAAATTGAATGTGCCACTTCTTGACGCTATCCAACAAGTCCCGGCTTATGCCAAATTTCTTAAGGATATGTGTACGAAGAAGAGAAAGACCAATGTGCCCAAGAAAGTGTTCTTGGCAACCAATATAAGCAAAATACTGTCTGATCCCATTCTGGTGAAATACAAGGATCTTGGATGTCCCACCATTTCCTGCACCATAGGACAGATCAAAATCAGTAGAGCACTTCTTGACCTGGGAGCAAGTATCGACTTGCTACCTCTCTCAGTATACCAGCAACTTGGGTTGGGCGAGCTAAGCCCAACTCGAGTCACCATTCAGCTAGCTGACCGATCTGTGAAGATCCCGAAGGGGAAATCACAGACGTCCTTATCCGGGTCGGGGATTTCATCTGCCCCGTTGACTTCATTGTGCTTGAGACCCAACCTGTGTCCAATCTTAGGTCTCAAACTCCCGTCATCTTAGGGCGCCCATTCCTTGCTACGCCAATGCCATAATCAACTGTAGGAACGGGTCCATGCAATTGACCATTGGAGACATGACGAAGGAAGTTAATGTCTTCAATCTTGGAAGACAACTTAGGGATGTCAATGATCAGACATTTGAGGTCAATTCTATTGAAAATCTGACCAGTGAGCATGAGGAATACATGAAAATAGAAACGGAGGCAGAATTTAATCTGAAGGGTGAGGATTTTAATCTAGACCAGATCGTAGATTCAGTAGTGGATTGGGCATCAAGTCCAAGTGTATCTCATCATAGGATTGAAAGCCCGGAGATTGCATCCAATGAAGCAACACCTTCCCTAGAGCTAAAAGCCTTACCTGAACACCTCAAGTACGCCTACCTGGGCGGAAAGGACCCCTTGCCAGTCATCATAGCATCCCACTCGACTGAGCAACAAGAGGACAGCTTAATGTCTATTCTGAAAAAGCATAGGGAAGCCATTGGATGGACGATGAAGGACATCAAAGGGATAAGTCCAGCCATAGTGCAACATAGAATCCATTTGACCGATGAAGCAACCCCCAGGAAGGACCCACAACGCAGGCTTAACCCACTCATGCAAGAGGCAGTTAAAGCGGAAAGTTTGAAACTATTAGATAATGGGATCATTTATTCTATTTCTGATAGCCAATAGGTTAGCCCTGTTCATGCGGTCCCAAAGAAAGCTGGCTTTACGGTGGTTGAAAATGAGCAAAAAGAGTTGGTACAGACAAGACTGCCTACCAAGGTTCGTGTTTGTATCGACTATAGAAAGTTGAATGCAGCCACCCGTAAAGACCACTTCCTGCTACCCTTCATCGACCAAATGCTGGAACTATTGGCTGGACATGAGTACTATTGCTTCCTAGATGGGTACTCGGGATACAACCAAATCCCTATTGTTGCAGAAGACCAGGAAAAGACCACGTTCACGTGCCCGTTCGGAACCTTCGCTTACCGACGCGTGCCCTTTGGATTGTGCAATGCTCCCGCAACATTCCAACGGTACATGCTTAGTCTTTTCTCCGACATGGTAGAATGTTTTCTTGAGATTTTCATGGATGACTTCTCCATCTACGGAGATTCATTTGATCAGTGTCTTCATCACCTAGAGTTAGTGCTGCAAAGATACAAAGAGAAGAACCTAACTCTAAACTGGGAGAAATGTCACTTCATGGTGAGACAGGAGATTGTCTTAGGCCATGAAATTTCTAGGAGAGGCATTGAAGTGGACAAGACTAAAGTAGCTTTCACCACCCAAAAGCATCAAGGATATTAGATCCTTTCTAGGGCATGCTGGGTTCTACCGATGGTTCATTAAGGATTTTAGCAAAATCGCTAGGCCCTTAACCAACCTGCTCGCTAAGGACGTGCCCTTTGATTTTAACGATGAATGTTTCAAGTCATGGGGGAAACTTAAGCAAGAACTTATTTCTACACCTATCATTTCTGCTCCTAATTGGGCCCAATCGTTTGAAAACATGTGTGATGCATCTGATTTTGCTATTAGCGTTATTCTAGGACAGCGCATTGAGAATAGGCAGCACGTGATTTATTACACGAGTAGGACCTTGAATGACGCCCAGCAGAACTATACAACGACTGAGAAAGAATTCTTGGCCGTTGTCTTTGCGTTAGAGAAGTTCTGACCCTACTTGTTAGGTTCGAAGACAGTGATTTTCACGGATCACTCGGCTCTAAAATACCTCATGACCAAAAAGGAAGCAAAAGCCCGATTGATTCGGTGGATCCTTTTGTTTCAAGAATTTGACTTGGAAATTCGGGATAAACGAGATATAGAAAATGTGGTCGCTGATCATCTCTCACTAATCCGAACGCACCGATCATACAAGCTCCAATCAACGAGGATTTTCCAGATGAGCACATTCTGGTCATTCTTAAGGAACCCTTGTATGCGGACATTGTTAATTACCTGGCCACTGGACAATTACCCACTGACTGGACAAAGCAAGACCAATACCGCTTCTTTGCCCAAGTACGGTACTTCTTCTGGGAAGAACCGTATATTTTTAAGTATTGTCCTGACCAAATTATCAGACGATGCATACCAGAGGAAGAACAGAGGAGTGTGCTCAGCTTTTGCCATGAACTTGCATGCGGAGGACACTTCGGTCCCCGCAAGACTGTAGAGAAGGTTCTACAAAGTGGGTTTTACTGGCCCACTTTGTTCAAAGACTCATACCATTTTTGCACGTCATGCGCAAATTGTCAGAAGATTGGGAAAATTTCTAGAAGAGACATAATGCCCCTGAACCCGATCCTTGAAGTTGAAATTTTTGATGTTTGGGGTATCGACTTCATGGGGCCATTCTCTAATTCCTTCGGCAACCAGTTCATTTTGGTTGCTGTAGATTATGTCTCTAAGTGGGTAGAAGTTGTGCCAACTAAGACCAATGAACAACAAAGTGGTTGTCAATTTCTCAAAGAAAACATCTTCTCCCGATTTGGCACCCCTAGAGCGATAATTAGTGACAATGGATCGCATTTCTGCAACAGAGTTTTTGAAGCTCTAATGTGAAAATATTCCATCAATCACAAGTTGTCTACTCCGTATCATCCCCAGACAAATGGGCAGGTAGAAGTCACCAATCGACAACTCAAGCTCATTCTGGAAAAGACTGTTGGACAGAACCGAAAGGATTGGTCGGTCAAACTCAACGATGCATTGTGGGCTTACCGCACTACTTTTAAGACAATTCTGGGGATGTCTCCTTACAGAATCATATTCAGAAAAGCCTGTAATCTGCCAGTAGAATTAGAACATCGTGCCCTCTGGGCCATTAAGCAGCTCAATTTTGATTTGAGTAAGGCCGGTATGCTAAGAAAACTTCATATCTCAGAATTAGAGGAGATGCGGAATGAAGCATATGAGAATGCTCGGATCACCAAAAGCAGGACTAAACGTTTTCATGACCAGATCATAACCTGGAAAAACTTTACCCCGGGAGACAAGGTTCTGCTGTACAACTCAAGGCTTCATATTTTCGCGGGGAAGCTGAAGAGTCGTTGGTCTGGACCGCTCATTGTGCGCACCGTTTTTCCACATGGTGCTGTGCTTATTTTAGACCCTAAGAACAACACGAAATTCAAAGTGAACGGGCAACGACTGAAGCGCTTATTGACCACTGAGCCTATGACTCCGGATGATAATGTGCTGACTCTGTTTGCCCCGTCATACACATAACCACAACAATTAAAAAAATAATAATAATAATAATAAATGTAATTACCCACATAATTGTCTATATGATTTACACACCTACTTGTAATTACCCCTTTTTTCTAGGGTTAGGATAGGACATCCCTCTTTTCTACCTCTATTTATATTCCTTTTCCCCTCTCCACTAACCTCACTCCTATTCTCATTTCAGATTTGGAGAAGGAATTCCATCAGCACCCCCTCTCCCAAATTCTCCCCTCTCCCTCCTTCAAAAACCTGCGCCCGGCCCTCTTGGGCCGCGTTTCCGTGGCTTCCCTGAGGCAGGTTGCGCACCGCCACAGCACCACCCTCTACCCCCAAGCTGCCCCCTGCCTCCGTAAAAAGACCGCGCCCGCCTTGTATTGCCGCAATCCGCGGCTGTCTAGGAGAGACAGCCGTACAGCTCTCTCCCACCCAGTTACCTCTCTGAGCACTCTCGAGATCTCCTACCCATTTGCTGTGTTACTATCTGGGTTTTGCCAACCATCCGTGGGTTGTTTTTTCCCCCAAGTTTTTCGGGGGAGGTTTGCAATTCTCTGCTCAATTTCTCTGTTTTTCTCATCTAAATCATGGTTCCTACCATATTCCCTGAGAAAGATTTTTCCCGTATATTTAATGATGTTCAAGGGTATGGTACCGTATTTTTAGACCGAATCAGGGAAAGGCAATGGTATGGCTTAGTTTATGATAATACCACTCTTGAAGCCTACTATTGTCCGGACTTAGTGAAACAATTTTATTTGGGTATTGACATTGAGACAATTGACCATGACCACTTTGTTGTACATTTCGATCACGGGGATCTTGCGATCACCCGGGATACCATTGAAGCGGTCACGCAAGTCCCATCCCCCCTCAGCATGTTGCCCCTGCCCTTGATTGATTACCTGACCTTGATGGGGGTGCGCTGCACTGAGCTCGATCATGGTGTTCGAGCAAATACCACGTTTCGTAACATTCATTGTGTTGGACGTTGGATCCAACGCAATATTTTTGGGTATTGATCATACTACTTCTTTCTACAGACCTGCCCTTCAGATTATCCACAGCCTCATGATGAGGCAACACACTGTCTGTCTCAACACCATGCTTTTGCAGCAGCTGATTGCCAACTCCCAACGCACTAGGGGTGCGAAATACTCTTTACCTGTCCTAGTCACCCGTTTTGCCAAAACTTTCTGCCCGACGCGGAATTTATTGCATATGATAGGGTACTAGTCACCCCCGAGCGCATCACCAGTGCCTACAATAGCTGCTTGCATTCCATCTGGACACCTACCGTCCAACTCGAAGATGTTCCTGCTGAATCATCCTCAGAGGAACATATGAATGAGGAAGATGACCCACACTTTTGGCAACAACCTCCCCCTACCGAGACCCATGCATTCATGTCCTCCATCTGGAAGGGCATGAAAAAAAATTTTAGAGGTCAAATCAGGTTAAGGAGACAATTGAACGCTCACGATTCTAGGCTGGAACGTATTGAGGACACCCTCCGGCGTTCACGCTCGGCCGGACCTAGCACTTCGACCGGCCCGAGTCGGAGGAGACGGTGATATCATTTCTTTCCCCTATTTACTGCATCTGCATTTACATTACATTCATTGAGGACAATGCATTAGATAGGTGTAGGGGGTGCTAACAATTTTTCTTTTTCCTTTTATTCTTTCTTTTTCTTCTTTCAAACAAAAAATCTCTAGATTGAAAAGAAATTTCATACTCTTTATAAAAATACCAAAAGATTGTAGGAATTAAGGGAACCTTATTAATGAATCTTTATTTTTACCTAAATAAACAAGAAAGATTGGTTTGATAAAAAATTAGAAGGGATAAGGAAAATAACGCATACCTTTTATTTAGCCTTAGTAGTATATGCATAAACCGCACTCACATGCTTGAGATTTAGAGATACAACTCTGAAAAAAAAAAAGCTGGATAATTGTGCCTCAAGAAGCATGATTACTCACGCCAAAAAAAAATCTATAATAATGTATAAATAAATCTTGATTTTGTGGCCTACTCCACTTACATATTTGACCTGAGGGGTGTTTTTCCACCTGGTGCCCTAAGACCATCTGGTTTGAGAGTCATCGGTTTGATATGTGTTACATAAGTGAAGAAGAAAGCCTAATGGAACCAAGAATAATAAGTAAATATTAATAAAATTAAATTATATCCAAAGTTGAGTTGAAAAAAATCCCAAGCACATCACACTTACACAGTATACATATCTATCTAAAGCAAAATAACAGAATGAGTTAGAAGTACACAATCCTTTCTAAATTTAAAGAAAAATCATAGTTTCTTCTTTTATGAAGGCTAAAGTATAAGAGGACTTATGAGGGTTAAACCTAATTCTTACATCATTTGGTCATTTTTACTTAGATGATTGAAAGTTCTTTTTCATGACAGAATTTTTGATAACAACTAACTACTTTTCTTTACTTACTGGATTTTGTGGGTGCAATCCGCTGAAAACCCTCAGGAGACAACACTCCTCCTCTAGGGAAAACCTAGATGTTTAAAGGCTTGTTGCACATGCTCAGTGCAATCGCGTCACTCGCGAAAGTGGTGTAATAATTTTCTTATTTTTGTTTTGCTCGGGTCGAGCAAAAAGATAAGTATGGGGGTGAGATTAGTCTCTAATTTTGCATAATTTACATCACATTCTCATATTTATTTAGTATAAAATTCTACTAATAAAGCTTTGCTTGCTTGATCCTAGGTCCATGGTGTGTAAATGAAGAAGAAGACCTTAATTACCATTTAATGGGTGATTAAAGGCCTACCAAGTAGCCATTGACTTTAGAGTGAAAATTTTGTCAGTTCAGAGCATCATATCGGCAAACCAGCAGACCTACCTGACAGGGGACAAACTGGGCGACGCACTGACCAAAGCCAGGCGCGCGCCGCCCTGGCAGGGTCGCGAAAATGCGGCCATACGGGCGCGCGCGCGCCCCGGGCTTTGGGGCAGGGTTGCCCCCTGGCCCCCCTTTCCCCTGGTGCCTATAAATACCTCCTAGGGGTCTTCAGTTTGGAGATATCCAGAGAAGAGAGTTGTATTTTGTTGTTTTGTTAGGAGTTGTAGTTGTTGTTGTTCTTCTTCTTCTAGTTTTAGTTTTAGCCATTAGAGTGAAAGAGAGAGAGTGTGTAAGTGTTGTATTTGAAGGTGACAAGATAATACAAGTAACTACTTCTCTTTCTTCTTTCCATTTACTTGTCTTTGCAATTTGTTTTTACTTCCTTATTGTAGTGTAACTTCCTTTCTCTTTACTTCTTTTCTTTTACTTTCTTGTAGTGTAACTCGCTTTCCCTTTACCCCTTTTCTTTTGTTGTTTCTCTTACTATCATGTCTAACTAACTCTTTCATAGCATGGCTAACTAACTACTAACCCACTAATCTCTAACAACTTGATTGATAACCCAAATGAGTCAATAGTGTCAAACAAGCCTTGTGCAAACGAGAGCTATGACATCTTAAGACGAGGGTTCTAACTCTAACTTACCTACAAGTATTTACCTTCTTATATTTCATGCTAAATGGTTTTTTGATGATCTATGGGTTTTGTACTTTACTTATTGTTGTAAGTTAGAGACTTTCTTTTTAACTTTGCCAATACCATTAGTGCACTCGTGTCTTCCTGTATTCTCGCCTTCTATTGGATCTTGATAAGGGAATGTCCGAGTTTTTGCTGTGTAAAGCTAAGTTATAGGAAAAACTTTCACTCGATTTTCACGTGAATAGTTCCAATGCATAAGGGTTACGCTTGCCTATGATCCATCGTGAGGCTACATCTTCAAGAAATTAGGGATTAGTGGGAGCAATTAGTAGAAAGTTAGCCATGCTCTTTTACCATCTAGAAAAAATTACTTTTACAATCACCAAATCATTTTCAAACAATTCATGAAACAACTTGTTTTGATTTTCCAATTCTTTATTTGAAACAAAGAATTTTCTTTTTCTTGAACGAAGAAGCCGCATCAAGCTTTCATCGCTCTCCCTCCTTGTGGATACGACCCGTATAGCCACTTCGCTACTACGGAAGAATCACAAAAGCAGTAACATCGACCCACACTCTTTTTACTTATTCTTGCACTTGCTTTTTTGCCGATCATGGCCCCCACAGATTCAAGAGGTGACCCCCACTACGTGTGCGGTGTGGCACTTTACTCTGTGTGGCACTTTGCTCTGTGTGGGGAATGGATTCTAGAGGTGGCCCCCACCACGTGTGTGGTGTGGCACTTTGCTCCGTGTGGTACTTAGTTCCATTCAGGATCCGCCGGACGCTAGCACGATCGTGGGATACATTCTCGTCATCCCGACACCAGGCATGCTCTGCCGGACGCCAGTATGACTGTGTTATTAACAAGAGTAACAGTGTAGGGGACATGAGTACAGGGGATACAGAAGTTCAGTAGTACAGGAGTCCAGAAGTACCAGATGTCTGGTAGCAGTGTAATAATCATGCCAAGTCCCCATAAAAGTGATAATCATGAATATGCCATGTAATACTGGTGTCAGGTATGATAGCATCCAGTCAAGTGTCACAATATCAGGTCAAGTGTGCTAGTATCAGGTGATAGCATATGTCAAGTATCAAGCGATAGCATGTTAATTGTCAGGTGTCATATATCAGATGTCAGGCATCGGGTGTCAAGTGATAACATGTCAAGTACCGGTGTCAGATATCAAGTGTCAGGTGTCAAGTATAACATATCAAGTACCGGTGTCAGATATCAAGTGTCAAGTATCAGGTGTCAAGTATAACATGTCAAGTACTAGTGTCAGATATCAGGTGTCAAGTATCGGGAGTCAAGTGTCAGGTGTCAAGTATAACATATCAAGTGCCGATGTCAGATATCAAGTGTCAAGTATCCGGTGTCAAGTATAACATGTCAAGTACCGGTGTCAGATATCAGGTGTCAAATATCGGGTGTCAGATATCAAGTATCAGGTGTCAAGTATAACATATTAAGTACCGGTGTCATATATCAAGTGTCAAGTATTAGGTGTCAAGTATAACATGTCAAGTACCGGTGTCAGATATCAAGTGTCAAGTATCGGATGTCAGATATCAAGTGTCAAGTGTCAGGTGTCAAGTATAACATATCAAGTGCCGGTGTCAGATATCAAGTGTCAAGTATCAAGTGTCAAGTATAATATGTCAAGTACCGATGTCAAATATCAAGTGTCAAGTATCAGGTGTAAAGTAATAACATGTCAAGTACCCGTGAGAATCATATATTAACTCGTATAGTGATGTATCATGTACTAAAAACTACAGTAGCAATTATTAGGCATGTAACTGTAGTAATCAAGGCATGAAGCAATGAAAGAAAAGTACTCACCTAAAATCAACGAAAAATGGCGTGATATCTCGGAACATCAGAAATACATGCACACCACCAATCCATATATGATATATATATATATATATATATATTTATATATATATTATTTTTAGAGAGAGAAAGAGAAGAGAGAGAAAAGAGAGAGAGAGAGATTTAGAGGAAGAAAGTCTAGAGAGAGAAAGCGGGAGTTTAGAGAGAAAATGAGAATAGGAGAGAGAGAGTAGAGAGAGAAATAGTAGAGAGTAGAGAGAGGAAGAGAGGAATGGCTAAAGAGAGGGAGAGAGAAACAAGGGAAGACAGAGAGAAATGAGAGAGGGGGAGAGAGAGAGAGTACAGTAAGGGGGCTGCCACCCCCTTGCCCACGCACAGCCCAGGCCAGCGGCCTGAGCTGGCTCTACCGCTCCCTGGCTGCGGCCAGGGAGGCGCAGGAAGCTGCGCCGGCCACCGTGGCCGGTGCAGGCAGGGTGGCCGCTGGCCACCCCAAAATAGAGGGAGGGGAGAGGGGGAGAGAAAGAGTGAGAAAGGAGAGAAGGGAGGGGACTGCCGCCCCCTCCTCTGCCCACGCATAGGGGGCCAGGAGGTCCCCTGGCCACGCACAGCCGCCGGCGACGTGCCGCCGACGCTCAGCCCCCCGGGGGCGCCGGATCTAGTAGGAGGGAGAGAGAGAGATAAGGTGAGAAAGAGAGAGAGAGTGGAATTAGTGAGAGAGATAGGGAGATTTAGGAGAGTGGGAGAGGAATTAGAGAGAGAGAGAGAGAGAGAGATTTGTGAAGAGAAAGTGAGAATTTAAGAGGAGAAGGAGGGTGGTCATCGGGCGCTAGGGGAGGAAGGAAGAAGCAGAAGAAAAGAAGAAGGGAAACAAGGAAAAAAAAAAAAAGAAAAGAAAAATGATTGATTGGGAAAGGGAGAGGGTGTTTATTTAAAAGGGGGAGAAAAGTGATGGGATGGGGGATGGGATAGGGTGGGGTGGTACGGTGGAGTGTGGGTGATGTCGGCAGAGCATGGGGGGAGAAAAGAAAGAGAAGAAAGAAAAAAAAATCAATTTAAATATATTATAACAACAGGGTGAAATTTGACTGTTTCAGAATCCCTTCGAAAAATTCTCAAAATAGAAAATATTATTTTAAGTTATTCGGTGAAATCGAATTCAAAAAATTCATCTGGCTTTCAAATTAAAAATTCTGGAATCTTCTGGCGATACCGGTCGACGCCAAAACCGGTGGATTTTCGATAAATTCTGAAAAATCTCAAAAAAATATATTTAGATAGAAAATTATATTCTAAGAAGTAATGTGAAAGCCATTTCTAAAATTCAACTCCGTTTGAAAACTAAAAATCTGGGAACCGGTCAGCGATGCCAATCGACACCGGTTTTGAAGATTTTGCAAATAATTATGAAAAATTTTAGAAAATTATGAAAAATCTAAAATATTGGAAAATGATGTTTGAAACTAAAATCGATCAAATCGGACAAAAAGAAAGGTCAAATCGAATAGTATGCTGGTATCGGGTTCCCGGTCCAGGTCAGGGCTGACTCTGAGACTGAGAATTCAGATTCAATACAAAACAATCACACAAATAATCATAAAATAAAAACAAATATAAAATAAATAAATAATATGATAGAAAAATCAGAATACGTATCTAAGTACGTATTCCAGGAACAGAGTGTTACAACTGCGACCATGGTCGTAGCTTTGGTCGCAGTCCTCACAGAATGTCCTATTTTTGAGTTTTTGTGAGAACTGCGATCGTGATCGCGGTCCTCACAAAATACCTTATTTCTGAGTCAGTCCTCACATATCATCGCGAGCACAAACAAAACAATATCTGGAAAAAGTCGATCGCAAAAAAAAGTTTCAGGTGCTCTGCTTCCGACCCCAAGAGGGGCTCCCTGCCCCCTTCCAACCCCCACGGCGACCTGACCGCGCAGGTCGACCCGCGAATTACTCTGTGTCGGAGTCAAAGTTGAGGGGAGGGCAACGTAGGTGTAATGGGAAAGGGTAAAATAGGAAATGAAAATATATAAACAAGTGGTGATCGGGAGGAATCAATTTATGTTGGCGTAGATGAAACTGTAGTGAATTAAATTATGACGTTGAATCTTTTTTCTAATTATGAAACAAAATAGGTGGCTGTAGCGAAATATTATTTTTGATTTTATATGCTATGCACTAACAAGATAGTAGAATATAATAATTATATTCTATTACTAGTGACATGTTTCTCATTAAATTCATTCTTTAATAATTTTATTGGACCCCAACTCTAATGGCATGTCTCTCCTTATTATTTATTTTCCGAAAAGTGCTCCACTTTCTCTACAACGACCTGTAAAATGATAGAGATCGATATTTTCGTAATTATGGCACATTCTTTTCAAGTTTTGAAATTTTATGTAATAAAAATGAAGACCTTAGTGAGAGTGTGCGTGCAAAACCCAGATTTGAGGGGGGAAAATCAAATAAAATTTTATATAAGGTTTTTTCGCCCCTTTTTTCCGCTAAATGACATGTACTGTTCAAATTTGCTATAAAAAGGATGGGTCAGATTTTATACGCCGTAGGGTTAAAGATTAGGGTACAATATTACTTCACCCAAAGAAAAAGAAAGACAAAGAAAATAAAGAAAAAAGAAATTTTAAAAAACATTGTAAATTTACAGGATTGCCCCTGTCTTTGACAGCGTAAGACTGACGCGGGGCGATGCGAGGCGAGGGCGGGAGAATCTATTTAAGCAGAGACAGCGGGGAGAAATTGATCTCAAATTTCTCTCTCGGTGTCTCTCGTTTCCTTCGTCAATCGATTGATTTTGCCCAATCTCTCTCTGCTTTTCTTTTCTTCTGCTCATTGTGTGATCCCATCGATGGAATCATCAACCGAGAAGAGATCATCAACTGGCCGCCGCGGCGGGGGAGGCAAGGGAAGGAGAAAGCTCCCGATGAAGAAGATCGACAACGAGAGATCCCTCATGGTCTCCTTCTCCAAGCGTCGCAAGGGTCTCTTCAAGAAGGCCGCCGACCTCTCCGCTCTCTGTGGAGTCGGAGTCGCCGCCATCGCCTTCTCCCCCGCCGGAAAGCCCTTCACCTTCGGCGACGTCGCCTCCCTCCTCCTCCACCACGGCCTCGGCCTCGATCATCATCCTCTTTCGATGGAGGAGGAGAACGAGACGGGGCCATCGCGGTCGTTGTCCGAGCAAGAAGTTGTTGATAATGATGCTGTTGAGGCGGCGAGCGGCGGCGGCGGGTTAGTTGGATGGTGGCGGGACGTGGCAATTGATGGGATGGGGTTGGAAGAGCTCCAGTCATTGCTTGATCAGATGCTTTTGTTTGAGAAAATGCTGGAGAGGGCAGAAGACGAGGCGTGGGCTGATTCTCTACTTCATGGATGATGTTTTATTTCTTTTTTTTATTTTTCACGTTTTTTTGGCCCTTTCGATTATTTTGAGGACAGAGGATGGTTTTTTTTGGGGAAGGAAGAGGGATCGATTGGGTCTTGTAACAGAAAAATATTTCTTTTTTATGTTTTTTTTTCCTTCTGTATTTATCATCTTGATTGATGATACATTACTGATAAATTAATTAATTCCAGGAAACAAAATGAAAAAGTTCTGATTTTTCTCTGTCTTCAATCAAATAAATTGAAAAAGTTTAGTTTTTTCTTTCCAGTCAAATCAAGTATACCACATTTGAAGTGTGTTGCATCCCAGTAAAATGGCTCAGGAATATGACTTTAAACCTAAAGACCGATTTCAAAGCCGTCAGGAAGATTCGATTCCTCTCCTTTATAGTCGAGCACGTAAACTTCCTCGACAAAGTCGACGATAGCGGTTCTGAGAGTAATAGCGACTCTGCTATTACAGAGATCTCCCTTTGTTCTTACCTGAACACCTCTTCTTGTGATTCATCCTCCTCGGATGATGATAAGAGGGTCACTCAACCCGCTTCGGCTGGTAGTTTGACTACTATCAGTGAGGACTCGAAAGAGCTCCCCACTAACTGCGCTCCCCCCCTTCCCCTCCATCGGAGAAATCTCTATCAATTGGAAGTTTAGAAATATGTGATGCAAAAATCCAAAAATCCCAAAAAAAAAAAAATGTACCTAGTTTGTTTGACAAATTTATGTATAAGAAATTTATTTCAGAATTAGCATGAATTAATCTCTAAAGAAATTGTATTGACAGTACAAGAACATTTATGTATAACATTTAGGAAGATTAAGATACACACGAGAGACTTTCTGAAACATCTAACATATAAATTCAAAATACAACCAGTAAATTTATGATAAATTGGCCTGTCACATTTGTCTCTGTTCTGATCAAAATTTAGAATACAACAGTTACATCTCACTCTCCAAAATTTCTCTTGGCTTTGGAAACAAATGGTGTCAGCTCTCTAACTTTGTACATACAGAAACAGGCTCGTGTTCAAGCGAAAATCGCACTTTACGCTTCTCTTTATCCCTTTCCGGTCGTTTAAGACATGATCTCAGATTCAGAGATGAAACTGCAGGTGCAAGCTTGACTTGTGTTCCCTTCCTGTAATTCTCATGCTCATCAATCCAAAATCGAACATTGGCTTCTCCAAACACCTTCCTCTTCTTCACATACTCGCGAGCAGCATATGCAGAAGCAGAGTGTAAGAAGACCACTTGGGCAGCTCCTGTGTAGGTGAAGACCTTGGTTCTTGAATGGAGCAACGGCCCAAACATTATGAATATCTTTTCCAACTCTTCTTTGGACGGCAAAGTGAAATCCCTGGGGAACTTCATGTGCAATGACCTGGGAAAGCTGCTGCTGAATTTATCATCTATTGATGACTTCCTAGCTTTGCTAGGTGATTTTGACTCATCCCTCGTCAATGGACATGCATATAATCTGCGCAACTCAGGAGCCATGTGTTGATAGCGCTTCTTACCCTGGTGGGAAGTATACATGCGCGCAGGCTTAGATGAAGTAGAACTGTGACAGGGTTCACTATCCTTACTGCCTGAATGAAGCTTGCGCAGAGGTCCATCACTTTTTCTTCTTGCAGAAATGTCCTTGATGTGAGAAAGAACTTTATCACTGGCAGAGCGAAGATGCTTCCTCATGCAGGTTGAATATTCAATCTTTGGGTTCTTTTTCGAGGACGGAGTCATGGTATGCTGCAAATTAGACTTGTGGGAGGCAATGATCTGAACCCATCTCCTTTTCTTTGCAACACTTCCCTCTGCGGCTTCTGCTTGAGAGATCCCGTCTCCTATCCTTTGCAAATTAGTGTTTAGAGTTTCACTTTGATCTGCATCATTACCTTTATTAACAGAAGCATCCTCTGTAAAAGATTGAAAGTTGACGTCAAATTTCAACACTGTATCAGGAGAGGGTGTTTGAGATTTGCTTGCAAGGTCTCCCAGCAACTCTCCTCCCAAGCAAGGCGCAGACTCTGGAAAATTACTGTCTTCTGAAGATACCGATATTGCAGAAGAATTGATCATGTCATCCTCAATAACAGCGCAAATTGATTGCTCACACCTCCTTTTCTTAACAAGAAGTTCCGCTGAAGCTTTTGTCTGAGGTGAACTGGAAATAATATCCACAACTCCAGTTTGACTTCCATGATGAATGTTAATAATACTGTTCTTTCCACAGGATTGAAACTCCGGAATTTCATCACAACGTAGCTTCTCCTCTGAGCAAGGTGTAGACTCCAACGAATAATCAGCTGAGGATGCTGGTATCACACGCTCAACACCAGTAGTAATGTGCACTTCTTTCAACTTGTCATTTTCGAGAGTGATATCTGATACTCTATCTAAAGGTACGCTAGTCACTGCTGACTGTAAAGGGTCCCCAGAAAAACTTGATGTACTTTCTGGTGTAGGGTTTGTATAATAACATTGTGAAGAATCTGTAGACTCGTTATTCACAAGGAATTCAGTCCCATTTTCTTTTATCTGATTGATATCTGTCAAATGTGAAAAGCCCCGGGAGCATGCCATCTCAACATCCCTATCTGATTCTTGTGATATACTATCCACACAAAAATTATCAATCTCAAGATTTTCATTACTATAATTATCTTCACCTGCGTCATCCGGTTCAAATAAATCACTCGTCACCGATTCATATTCTTCGTCTAGATCAGGGATGCTAAAATCTGCTCTGTTAGTCATACAAATATTTCTACTTTCCTGCATTTGTTCTTGGCAGTGATGTACTGGAATATCAGTTGAGAAGTCATTATCTTCCAATTCACCAGAAACTCCAGATGCTACCTCACCAACTAAGGAGGGATCAAATATATCCTGCTGACTTCCTGAAATGGAAAATAAATGACAAATTGGTTAAATTAAGATCTGAAGATTTTACTGAAATTATATATATAGCACCAGCCCTTAAGCATAACATTAAAGGATGAGTATGATGACAAAGACTTTGCTGCAACTCTGATACCTAGTAATGGTACTTAATATCAGAATCAAGGATTAGTCAGAGCAAGTATAATCACATCACCAGCTATGTAAAAATTATAGCTGCTTTAGCAGGGATTTTGATTAGTTTAGACTCTACTCAGGAGCTGGACACAAGACATAGATAAGGTGATATGTAGAAACAATTTCTTGGACTCTGATATGGATGGATGTTAGTCACCCTGAAAAAGGGAAACAGAAATGAAAAGAAAAGAAAAGAAAGAAAGGGGAAATGATTTTAAAAAATCTGGACACTGAACTCTGCGTATGTTAAAGTTAGGGGTGGCAATTTGGTCGAACTCATTATGGAGCAACTCTGACATATAACTACTCTTTGCATTCAATGATTATCTTGACCTGGTGGCTTACCTCTGATTGCATATCTGTCACTAAGAAAACCTCTAATTCTTTTCCAATAATGAAATAGGTATGCCGAAAAGGCAGCCCAGCTAATTAATTCTTTTAAAATAAGTTTCAAACTGATCCCTTTCTCAGTCCTTTGGCCAGACATTACTTCAAGTGCATATCCTTGGTAGAAAATACCAACATTCTGTTTCCATTAGGGAAACTTTTGTTTCAATACATGCCAATAACATGAATGGTAACGCCAAAACACAACCACAGCTGTTTAATTCTTTCAAGTACTTTTTGAAGTGAACCCATCCCTAGCTCCTTTTGTCAGCCACTACTTTGGCTGCATATCCTTCCGATCATCTTAGCAGTTTTTTTTTCTTGTTTATGTTGTTAGCCCAAATGCCCATCACTCTAGTTTTGACGATGACCAACTCATGTAGTTATAGTACTAATGATCTTGTGATGTTTTAGTTTCGGGTTTAATCAAGATCATGAGTTTAGTGTTAGCTTCAACAATAGACTCAGTCAAGTTTTAAAGCTAACTAGTGTTGATTCAAGAGCTCAAGCACAAATATCACATTTAGCACTCAAGAAGGAGTCATGCTCAACAAGAATCACGTTTGGATCGAGTCAAGATGAAGGGAAAGATCATATCAAAAAGATGACTCATGTTGTAAGGTTGTTTAGATTTTGCAAAGTTTAGATTATAATTGATTGCTCAAGATTACACACACACCCCAAAGTTTGATATTAGTTTTCAAGATCAAAAGTTTTTCAGTTTTGAGTTTATGGTTTATACAAAATGGTTTTGAATTTTGTTTAATTTGTTTTGTGTTTAGATCAAGTTTCTATGTTTTCAAAATGAATTTGAAAATTCAAAAAGAAGTTCAATGTTTGTAATATGTGATGATTGTTTATCACATATTTGTGCCAAATAGTATTTATATCAACTTATTTTTGTAGAACTTATGAGAATTAATTTGGATTTTAAAATGTTTTTAAAATATAAAAGAAAAATGTTTTTTGGCTGAATTCAGTCGACCGCCCGGTTGACCGCCCACTGTGTAGTACAGAATCATTGTTCTGGCCGGTCAACCGCATATGCACAGACGTGCATATGTGCATGTGCATTGGGACCAATCGACCGCCAAGGTCGATCGCTGGCTAAAGCTCACAGGGGCAGGCCCAGGTCGATCGGCCGAGCGGTCGACCGCCTTTGGATTTCTGAGCACTGAGCTCAGAGGTTTGTTATGTTCGGTCGACCGCCCAATCGACCAGCTCAACGGCTCTTTTCTGGAGCCATTGTCGGTCGACCGTCAGAGGTGCAGAATGCCTTTAATGGCTAGTTTTCTGTTTTGAGTTTTTTGTTTTATTCCCAAAGAATTATTTCTTACTTTTTATAGGTTTAATCAATGTTTTAATAACAAAGATTAATCTCTAATGGTCTCCTCCTATTATCTATAAATAAGAGTCATTGTAGAGACTTTTCAAAAAGAAGTCTTGAAGTTTTGAAAAGTTTTGAAAAATCAAGAAACAAGTTTTTTAAAGATAAGTTTTTGTGCTACCATTCTCACATCCTTAAAGAGTTTTACCAAAAGATTTTCTTAAGTCTTGCAATTTCAAATATATAGTTTTCTCACACAAGCTTGAGTCAATCTTTCCTCCATCCATACTATAAGAATCCTTGTAGTGAGAATTTTGTTTGTGATCAAGGAGTTGATCACCAAGTGTTTTTCTTTGTATTTGAGTGTTTGGAGGTTGCGTTCTCGAGGCGAGCTTGCGGGTTCGTGTATTAGGCTCTTGCGGGAACTAGTGAGGGACTTGACGGTTCGAGAGTTCTTAAGGATATTGTAGCGTTGGGTGATCTTGCGGGATTGTGCATAATGAAAAACCTTCATTGCGGTGAATACGGGGATGTAAAGCAAGTTGTTCGAACCTCGAAACAAATCTTCTGTTTGTGATTGCTCCTGTCTCTAAACTCAACTCAACTCGCTCTTGTTTATATCTTGCATGCTCTAACTATTATTATATACTAAATATTGTTTATATGCTTGTCCTTGTTTAAACCAAAAAAGTAATTAAGCATCTCATCTCTTATTCAAGAGGAATTGTGAGGAGAAGTTCAGAGCCCTTTACCGAGTTTCCGGCTTTACTTCTTGGCTAACATTTGTGCGTTGATTTTTATTAGTTTGACTTTTTATTTAAATTTTTAATTTTCACATTTGATTAGCAGATCACCTATTCACCCCCTCTAGATGATTTCAATTGGTATTGAAGCGGGTGCTCTTGATTATCAATTTAACCACCATAGAGTGATCCTTATTATTTTCAAATCATGCTATTTGCTACACACTCATAGTTTTTCTTGCTCCACCTATGTTTGATACTCTTTAACTTCTAAACTTAAAAGATTAAGACATGTATATGTTAAATCCCTCGGAATAAATATTTATCTTGCCATAACTAAAAATTAAATCTTAAGAATGATAAATATTTGAGGCAAATACAAAAGCTACATATGCCTTGATGCAAGCTCTAAACAAAGCATATATTTCTAGAGTTTTCAATTGTGGTTCCGCTTTTGTAATTTGGAAATACATTTATCTCTCTTGGTGAACAAACTTCAAATAACAAAGAGAGAAAGACTCGGAAGAAGAAAGTGATACTTCCAACATATGCTTCATGGTCCAAGCGGATGACCCCCTTAAAGTAAACTCCGAATATCATTTAGATTATAATGACCTTAGTATGGATGAAAATGCTTCATTTTTTTGAAATATTTGAAGAAAAATATAATTTGTTGAAAATTAAAAACAAGAACTTAAAAAAGAAAAATGATTTGTCTTCAAAATTAAATAATATTTTTTAAAAAATATTTGAAAAATCAGGTTGATTCAATTTCAAAAGAAAAAGGTTCTTTGAAAATTCAACTTGATCTTGATTCAAAAGAAAATGAGACCTTGAAAAATGAAACTGATTTGATTTCAAAAGAAAGAATTTTTGAAAAATCAATTTGTTTTTGCTGTAAAAAAAAGAAATGTTTTGAAAAAAAGAAAATTTTCTACTTCTTTTGAATTCAAAAATATTTCCCGCAAGCAGTGTTTTAAATATCAGATATCAGCGATATACCAGTCGGCAAAATTATATACCAGATACCGAATACCGAGTGATATATCGCGATATGTTACTGAATACCGGTGATATATCAATAGTCAATACGTATAAGACATTATTAAAAGAAATAAGTTATTATCCAAACATCATATAAAAACATCATTGAAATACCACAATGAACATAGAATAAAATAAAACGATCTCTCAAGCAAAAAATAATAATAATTATTCAAATAAGTAACTATATCGGCTGATATATCAGATACTTCATCTCGGTTATCGGCCGATATATCGGCCACATGGCGATATATCGACTCATATTTGTCTAAAACGATATCCGGTAAATTTTTGGTACTTATCATATCGTTTTGGATAAAATACCGGTATCTCGGCCGATATACTAGTATATTGGCCGATATTTAAAACAATGCTCGCAAGAACTCTTGTCATGTCAGTAATGTATCTTCTATTGACAATGATGAAATTTATTTTTTAAAAATAAAATTGATTGTTTAAGCTCAACTTTGAGCAACTGTGCATTTGATACGAAGAGATTGGAATCAATATTTCGTAAGAAACAAGTTCCACACATGCATGCACATACTCTACGACATATACATACACATCATGTTCATAAGTATACCCAAGTGTACACTTGTACACATTGTGGCCACAAAGACCATCTTGCAAAATTTTGTTATGATAGATTAAATTTTTAAATTTTTGCAAATAGAAGTGTTTGGGTTCGAAAAATAACCTCCAATGACCCAAAGAGATTTGGGTACCAAAATCCACACCAATTGCATTTGATGTAGGTGTGGGCTCTCTCAAAACGTTAAGGTTTGGTGCTTTGATGGTGAATGCAGTCAGAGATTGATAGATTAATAAATGGATGCGTCACTATCAAAGAGTTAAGGTGAGAAGACCACTTTTGATTTGAAGAAATGGAGTTAGTCTTTATTGGTATCGGTAACTATCTCTATCCTTCACTTTAGTTTAAATATGCTTGATTTGTTGTTTATAAGCATATGTTATTTCTTTGAAATATATATTTTAGTTAAATGTTTAAATGCAAATTTTGTGAGACCTTGTGATACACTTATACAACTTTTGAGATACACTTTTTATTGTGTGCCTAAGTTGATTCATATCTTTTGTGTACTCAATTCTAATTTAGTTATATGTGTATATCTTAGTTTTGATGATTCTTGCATTTAAACAAGTATTTTTTTTAAAAAAACTCACTTGTTGTTCAATTGGTATAGGTTTTTTATCAAATTCAAACTATTTTTCACATGATAGTATTTTTCAAATTATTTTCAATTATTCACAAATAGTCATTTTTGAAAAATATCTACCCTTCGTGGGTGGTTGTTTGGATGATCATATATTGTATGAGATATTTGACTATTCCTTTGACATAGCATGTTAGGTTGGTGATAGCAAATGAGTTATACACATGATTTACATAATAACTAATTTTTGTATACTCATTCATGTTTATCAATATATGTATGCATAAAATTTCAGGTGACATTAAATTACAATTCATATATATATATATATATATGTGTGTGTGTGTGTGTGTGATTGGTTGTGCATGTTTAACAATGTCGTTATATGTTTTTTATAGCGCAATTATTGCATGCTAAGCTTGATTTTGTTTCAAATACTAATATATTTATTTTGTTTTAACAAACTTATGCACTTGTTTTTAAAAAAAATTAAATGGATTTGTTTTGATCTTACTCCTTTTTTTCTAAAAGGGTGAGAGAAATTTGAATTGTTTTGATTTCAATATTCAATTTGTATACATATCCCCAAATTGTTTTAATTAGGATTACATGTGGTATCTACACTTCAAACTTAAATCATTTTGTTTTCAATTAGTATCTGATTTCAATTTCAAACTATTTTTGGTTCACATAAGCACACATATAATTTCTTTTTGATGTGTATTACCTATATACAAGCGGGCTTAATATCCCTCTAAGTATAGATTTGTGATGAGTGTGTTATGTAAAGAAGAGGTTAACATCTCTTCTCTATGTAATACATGTGTGTAAGGGAGCTTAACATCTTCGTCTATACATTGTATATAATACTTATGTGGTTTGGAGTTTTGATCACGCCTTCTCCATATAGTGCATATATGCAGCGGAAGTTAACTTCACGTCTCTCTTCGTCATGAATTTATATCACATATAACTTTGTTTGTTTTCTTTACCCTTTTTGATGAAGTGACAAAAAAAGAAAGAAATTGATTGTGTGTGTGTATATATATATGCATGTCTTATGTTTTATCCATACATGTTTGCATGTTTATGAATGTCTGTTTTGATATTTAGAGTTTGAATATTTTATTGTTTATTAGATATGCATGAGCTAAGAGGAAGTTTTTTACAAAGCTTTTCTCTAATCCATGCATATATAACTCCATGAGTTTTGTCATCATAAAAAAAAAGAGATTGTTGATCCATCACTCTAGTTTTGATGATAACTAGCTCATGCAGCTATAATACTAATGATCTTGTGATATTTTAGTTTCAAATTTAATCAAGATCATAGTTTTAGCGTTTAGCTTCAACAATATGCTCAAAGTCGAATTTTGAAGCTAGCACTCAAGAAGTCAAGCTCAACAAGAATCACATTTGAATCAAGTCTAGATAAAGAGGAATCATATCAAAAAAATTCATGTTTGTAAAATTGTTTAGATTCTTGTAAAGTTAAATTAGAATTGATTGCTCAAGCTTACACACACCCCCAAAGTTTGATAAAAGTTTTCAAGATCAAAAATTTCAGTTTTAAGTTTGTGATTTATACAAAATGGTTTTGAATTTTGTTTAACTTATTTTGTGTTTAGATTAAGTTACTAGTTTTCAAAATGAATTTGAAAATACAAAAGAAGTTCAAATATTTGTAATATGTGATGATTTTATCACATATTTGTGCCAAATAGTATTTATAGAACTTATTTTTTTAGAATTTATGAGAATTTATTTGAATTTTTGAGTATTTTTAAAATATAAAAGAAAAATATTTTTCGGCTGAAGTTGGTCGACCGCTCATTATGCAGTGCAGAATCAGTATTTTGGCCGATCAACCAGCGGTCGACCGCATGTGCACCGGGACCGGTCGACTGCTGCCTGAAGCTCATTAGGAGGCCCACGTCGGTCGACCGCCTTTGGATTTCTGAGCACTGAGCTCAGAGGCATGTTCTGGCCGATCGACCGAGCGCAACGGCTCTTTTCTGGAGCCATTTAAGGTTGACGCCAGAGGTGCAGAACGCCTTAAACGACTAGTTTTCTGTTTTGAGTTTTCTGTTTTATTCCAAACGTTTATTTCTTACTTTTTATGGGTTTAATGAGTGTTTTAATAACTGAGATTAGTCTCTACTGGTCTCATCCTATTCTCTATAAATAAGAACCTTAGAGAGTTTTCCAAAAAGAAATTTTGAAGTTTTGAAAAGTTTTGAAAAATCAAGAAAACAAGTTTTTGAAAGAGAAGTTTTTTTCCTACCATATTCACATCCTTAAAGAGAGGTTACCAAAAGATTTTCTTGAGCCTTGCAATTCCAAATCTATAATTTTCTCACACAAACTTGAGTCAATCCTTTCTTTATTTATACTATAAGAATCCTTGCAGTAAGGATTTTGTTTATGGTCGAGGAGTTGATCACCGAGTGTTTCAGTCTTTGTATTTGAGTGTTTGGAGATTACGGCTTCTAGGTGAGCTTGCGGGTTCGTGTATTGGGTTCTAGTGAGAACAAATGAAAGACTAGCCAGGTCCGAGAGTTCTTGAGGGAACTTGTAGTGTTGAGTGATCTTGCGGGATCGTGAATAGTAAAAATTTTCATTACGGTGAAGGTAGAGACGTAAAGCAAGTTGCTCAAACCTCGAAACAAATCTTATGTGTTTGTAATTGCTCTTCTCTCTCTCAACTGAACTCTACTCACTCTTGTTTATATCTTGCATGCTTTTACTTGCTTATTATTATATGCTTGATATTATTTTATATGATTGCATTTGTTTCAACCAAAAAAGCAATAAGCACCTCAACTCTGATTCAAGAGGAATTGTGAGAAGTTCAGACTCCTTCACCGGGTATCCGGCTTCAGTTCTTGGTTGACATTTGTGTGTTAGATTTTTGTTAGTTTAAAATTTTAATTTCCGCATTTGATTAACACATCACCTATTCGCGCCACACTCCTAGGTGATTTCATATGTGGGGGGAGCGTGGGGGGCATTTGGGTTTGTTCGGGATCTATTAATAATGCTTTTCGTCTCATAATTTTTCCCTAACAATGATGGGAATGCCGGAAAAGCATCCAAGCTGTTTAATGTTTAGGGACCGTAATAGTAATAGTGACTCACTCATATATATAGAGTTTATTCGCGTGATTTAGCGTTAATTCAGCTTATGATAATTGAACCTCCATCTATTTCTCCCATTTGTTACATGTTGATACAACATAGCTGCTTAATTTCTCTTTCAATTTTTTCACTGTGTAATTCAGTGTATCCTTCATACGTCATGACACTTCATGTTCTTACTATATATTAAGTTAATCTCTCTTGCGCTAGTTTAAACTATAAAGTAAAATCTAGAAAAGAGACATAAATGCTCAATTCTCAAAATTGGTTTTGCATGACAATGTTAATCTCCCAATCAAAATCCAAGTCTGAGGGAACATAAGTTACAGACACTATGAATGGAAGCAATAGCTTTACTTGTTGTAGGCAGAGTAAGGATTACTTGAATTCTATCAGTTAAATGGACTGTAGTTACTACTTCGGAGAGAATATAGAAAACTTTAAACATATATATCATATATGTAGACCAACTCTAGCAAGTAAAAAATAATTGACACTCTCAGAGATGAACACAAACCCACAGGAAAGAATAAGTGCAAACACAACTACTGACAGAATTTGACAGTTATTTTCTTAGAAGGACCAAAGTCAAGACAAAAATTTCTTTTTCTTTTTCCTACTGAGAAGAAATTAAATACTAACCAAACTCAGAGATATAAAACATGTAGGTTTGGAGGAAACCCTAAAAATTTGGATAGAGGCTTTGCTGATCTTATTGTTGTTGTTGTTGTTGTTGTTATTGTTACATATAACATGTACGTGTCAAATAAGAACACGACTTTATTCTCCTAAATAATTATTTATCATCACTTTATTCTAATTATCACTATTAAAGTCCCTGCACTGCACAAAACTCCGAAGTTGAGGTGAGGGTGGAGGTATTTATATTTTAACACGCCTCCGCAGATCAAGCGCCCTTTCCATGAGCCGAAACTTGGGGTTTTTGCGGTAGTGATAATTTTTTATTTTTAATCCTCTTTTTAATGCGCGCCCGGTAAGAATTAAACATGAGTTGCTCTGATATCATATTAAAATCCTTGCCACTGCACCAAAACTCTAAAGTTGAGTTGAGAGTTGAGGTATTTATATTTTAACAATCACCACTATGACCATCACATCAACATTATCATCACTATTAATGCGGGGGTTTAGACAAGGATTTAAAATCCGATATGGATATTGGCGTTGGTCAATGGTTTTTAGTATCGATAATGTCAATATCGGCAACATCAAATTCTAGAAATAGAATAGTTTATATAATTCATGGAAAATTGACATCGAAATTCATATTAGGCAGAAACAAGAAACTACCTAGGAAGCGAGGGTGATGCAAAATTAAAGAAGTGTTGAAGGGTTATTTTTAGTTATGAGTCAGACAGCCCACTAGAATCTGTTTGGCATTAGGTAATATATTCCTCAAACATTAAAAGAAATGTTAAATTAAAGACTAACGATGCAAGGAAGGATAAGCAAGCATGATAAGCATATTGGGTTTGATTTGGATCCCGCATGGACCAAGTGAAAATGCGACCTGCTTCAAGCAAAATGGACAAGAACACAATAAATATGCTCTTAGATTGTTCAAACTAGGCTATCAAAAGGGAGAGCTCAAGCCTATATGCATTCCTTTGATATAGCACTTAACATAACCAAGAAACAATTGTTTTTTAGTTTTAATGAATTATATTCATCATAAATTCACAGGAAAATTGAAAATATAACAACCCATAATTGTTTAGCATTCAAAAGAAATTGCCTTGTTATTACAACTGCAAATGATGGACAAGGTCTGCCGAATGTTGTCTGCATTGACGTATCCACAAACATTGTGGGCTCCAGATAAAGCTAAAAAGCATGCATGAAAGAAAACAAATGGACTTAATCAGGTCTCCCAACTATAGGTTTTTCTGATGCCAATTTTACTTCACGATGATTATTCCCCTCTAGCCCAGGTCAACTTAGCTTAAATTTCAAAAACATGTCAGAAGGTTTTATGATATTCCTCTCTAGTGCAGATCAACTTAACTAAAATCTGAAACTCACTCATCAGGTTGATATCTAAGCAGGTAACGAGGTATACTCACTGTTAAATCAACAGCTATTATATACTTTTTAACTGACACAATACATGTCCAGCTATGTTTACCCCTAGTTCTCCTTGCTCTAACTACAATCCTCTACTAAAAACTGCAGCAGGTGTTTGTTTCTTTGTAGTTCCAATATTGCATTGCAACTGCAGCTGCTCGCAATTCAAACTGCAGCTAGTGTGATAGCAACTGCAGTCAAGTGCACTTGTTTGAACCATAGGGTTTCAAGTGCAACTGCAATTGCTAAGATGAAGCCTTGGGGAGGTGAATCCATTGCTATCATCTAAACATTTCTCCTGCATTTTATTCTCAAATGAAGCTAACACTAGGCAAGGTTCAAAATGGCAGATGCATGGCAGCGGAACAGATAGCAGATGTCATGCAAGTAAGCAACAGGTCAGGATATGAAATAAACAGCAGATAGCCAGATATAGCAGATGAAAGATATATATCCATTATTAATAAATTTTATTAATTGTAGTGTCCCAAATGTCCCCTAGTTAGTATCATCTCAATGTGAAAGGCATTAAAGGAGAAATTTCATGTGGCAAAATGAAACAAACAATGCATTCACACATTATGCCTTATAAACGACAAATGAAATAAATAGGAAAATAAATAAACAATAATAGAAAAATTATATCCATGTGCGAAAATGCTATATTTTGGGGATATTTTAGGTCAAATGTAACATGTTATTGACATTGACTTGAAAACTATAAATGATATATACCTTCAGATCGTGGTGTTCAGGGCTCAAAAATGACATGTTGGACATGGCAGTCGATGCTCAACACTTAAAATGGTGTGCCTAATTTCTTGAACGCACCCTCATTTCTTATCCTATCTTTTAACATTTTCACATTCATCCATTTCAAAATTCTCATTTCAGACACTTGTGTTCTGGAAATATTTCTTAACTGCCCAAAACATTCTGACTCATAAGGCACGGCTGGTAATATCGCCATCTTATATAATATTCCTTTAAGCATACTACGGTCAAATAACACTCTTGAAGCACTTCTCCATTTTAAGCTATGAACATTTTCCTCAATCACACCACCATGTTAAATAACCATATGTAGTCAAAGCAGTTACTCCATTGCATTTATTGGCCGATTATGTGAAGCACACACTTGTTTCTTACCATAGCCTTGCCAAATACGTATATCATTTTCATCTTCTAATTCTAAATCCTTTAGAGGCTAAAATTTCTCTCCACATTTCTACTTTGGAAATTATTCCTTATCGAGTCTCAATACTTAATACAATATAATCAACAAGCAACTTACTAAGACATCATTCTAAATAGGCCTAATAGTTTCATCCACAACTAATGTAAAGAAATAAGGACTTCATTCCAAACCTTGGTGTAAGCCTATCGTGATAGAGAACTGCTCGATCTCCCCTTTGATCATTCTCGCATTTGGTTATTTCTCTATTATACACGTGCTTAATCACATTAATAACAATTAGACTTTTTTTTTTTAAATTCACCATGTTATCTTCTAAAGACAACAAAGGAGCTTCTGCTAAATAAATGAAATCCATTTGTGGATTTTTTTTTTTTTTTCATTACTCCACATACTTCATTGTTAAGTGTCTTAACAAATAAATAGCTTACATAGTTGAATTTCATGGAAGAGAGCTAAATTGATTTAAACAAACAACTGTGTATTTACTTGGCCTTTGCTTAATTGTGTAGTTCAAAAGTTTGATTCCATGATGGTTTGTACGACTCCAAAGGTCTCTTTTATAAATAGTTACCAAAGTTCTCCAGTCATTAAGCATTTTCTTAGTCCCAACAATTTGTTGACCAACCTAGTTAGCCACGCTAAGGCCTTATCTCCCAAACACTTTGAAGCTTCAGCAAGGATATTATCATGTCATAGAGCTCCAAGTTTTCATTTTCTTCAAAGCATTTTGAACAAAATTAAGCCCAAGATTTTGACAATATTTATAGCTTCTACCATTGATTGAATCGTTTGATTATACATTAAGTTCTTCTGTGTCATTTCAGCAAGCAACTATGGAAACAAACACTGTAGTTCTAACTTTACTAGCTTATTGAAATATGGAGATGAGAATATGGTGTCCCGCAGAGTATCTTAATAACAACAACGCTTTATCTGATTATAAAGAATATTGTACTAGCACATGCCACGTCAAGGATGTTTCACGAAGGGAAGGAGCCAGGAGTGGCTAATCAAATACCAAGCTGAAGTCCGTCAACCTAGAGACAAGTGCTGCGTCCTCACTCAAGAGGCAACATAATTCAGCATATTCCCTTCTTGATTAATCCATCAATTGCCTATTGACTTGTTGAAAGTAGAACAAATGTTTGACATAAAATTATATTTTCTATAAGATCTACTAATATTTTGTTTTTTTTCTTTTTTCAGCTTATACATAACAGTAATCATAGTAATAATGATCCAATTCATTCTGAAATTAACTAGAACAATAAGTAAGTAAACAATAACAATTAACCAAATAAAATGCTAGCAATACCTTCACCCTCCTCGCTGTCCGGACCATCGTCAACCTCCAGGCTCGGCCGAAACATCCAATCTGGCCGCAAAGAGACAAACCGTCGATACACACACATCTGCCCTACTTCATTCCCCACGGTACCCTCCTCCCACTCATCAGAACCAAGAAACAGCCACATTCTCAAAAACCCTAACATTTTCTCCCCCTAAACTCCTCATCAACTCCACTAGTCCCACAGACCGAAACATAATGCCGGTACCCATTGACCTGTGCCGACAATCTAACAGCCCTCACAGTCTCACCCACATCACCCCACGCACAAAGAGCCATATCACGAACAAAACCCAGCATCTCTTTTGGCTCGAATTTGCCACCACCGAATCCAATTCCTTCCCCATTTGGGTTTTTCCTGCAAGAACACATCAGACCCAACGCTGCTCTCCTGCTCACCTCCTCCAAAGCGACGTCGATTTCATCAGATAAATCGGCATCGACCCTCTTCACCATTTGGGCGTAGTTCTCCTCAAACTCGCAGATTTGGGAGAGGCTGAGGAGGCGGGTCTCGTTGGTACAAAAGGGGGAAACTAAGGCTGTGGATTTGTTGGTGATGGTGGCGATTTTGGCTGGGGACCGAGCGTGAGGGGATTGTTTTGCCCAAACTGCATCATTTTTCTTGAAATTTTTTGGGGTTCTTGATTTGTTGTTGGAGAAAGCGAGGAGCTGGGATAAGGGGATGGAGTCTTCATCGTCTGAGGATGAATCGGCCTCCATTGTTGGGGTTTGGGCGAGGGCGATTAAAGGCGGCAGATTTTGGGTTTTTTTTTTTTTTTTTTTTTTTTTTTTTTAAAGGAGAAGGAACCGTCGCCGGTCAAATGGAGACCGAGAACTGTTTTATTTATTATTATTATTTTTATTAATTATTAGCATAAACACGAAGCGGTGGGAAACTGATTGAATCCACCAAGGGGTGTGAATCGGGTCAGGCGCGGTGCTTACTTAGTATTGGCCGGCCAGGGCGGGTCCTTTTGGGGGACTCGAGTCCGGCCCGTGACCCGTCTAGGTTGGATCCGATCAGGCTAGGCCAGCGCGAATATATATATATATATATATATGGGAAAAGTGTCCCTAGTAGGTCTCCTTAGATTGTAATCTAAGGAGACGGCGTAAAACTTCAACATCCCGATTTTTTTTTCACGATCCGACCGCACATTTTCATATTCATGTTATAAGATGTACGCATATAAAAAATCACGTGATTTGAAGTTTGTTTACTCTATTTTCTTTGGGTTCAAACATTAACGATTTTTAAACAGTAGAACAAAATGGAACGATTAGATCAATGAGTAAATGAACTTTAAATCACGTGATTTTTTATATGCGTACATCTTATAGCATGAATATGATAATGTACGGTCGGATCGTGAAAATAAAATCGGGATGTTGGAGTTTTAAGCCGTCTCCTTATATTGTAATCTAAGGACACCTACTAGGAGCACTTGACCCTATATTATATATATATTATATATAATATATATATATATATATATATATACACACACACACACACACACACACGGTCAAGTGCTCGTCTCCTCAGATTACAATTTAAGGAGACGGTTTAAAACTCCAACATTCTGATTTTTTTTCACGATCCAACCACACATTATCATATTCATGTTATAAAATGTACGCATAAAAAAATCACGTGATTTGAAATTCATTTACTCATTGATCTAGTCGTTCCATTTTGTTCTACTGTTTAAAAACCGTTACCCAAAGAAAATCGAGTAAACAAACTTCAAATCACGTAATTTTTTATATGCGTACATCTTATAACATGAATATGATAATGTGCGGTCGGATCGTGAAAAAAATCGGGATGTTAGAATTTTAAGCCATTTCCTTAGATTACAATCTAAGGAGACCTACTAGGAACATTTTTCCCATATATATATATATATATATATATATATATATATCAGCCGACGGCTGAGAGACTCTCTCAGCCTGCGGTGACGTGGCTCAATATTTGTCACCGCACTAACTTGCGGCCCGCTTATAGGAAGAAGTTAAATTACTAAATACCCCTTATGAAAAGCTACTCTTTCGGTAACTTCCGTTATTGTTTATTATTATTTCCCCACAAGGCAATTTTTTGACCGCTCGTTGTCAGATTTAGGTTATTGTTTATTATTATTTTTTGCCCTTTTTTTTTGCCGCTCTTTATAGGATTTAGATTATTGTTTATTATTATTTTTTCCCCTATTTCTTTACCTCTCTTTGTCAGATTTAGGTTCTCCTTTTCAGCCTGCGATAAACTTTTTTCTGAAAATATCGTTTTTTTCAAAGCAATTTTTTATCCTTTTTATTTAATGTCGACGACTGAGCAGTCTACTTCCCCTGCCAATTCTGGTCGCAGTCGTAAGCGATCTCTATCTGGCGATCTAAATATTGAGGATATATCATCTGGTTCAACTTTCTCTTAGAATATTGAAAATATTGAAGGGTTGACATCTTAGCATACCAATCAACAGGTTTTAATTGTGTCAATTTTTTCCCGCAATTTCTTAAATATAGAATTTTTCTCTTTAGTCTATATGGTACTGCGACCTATAATCACTTGTTCTAAAGTTTCAGAAATGCGACCACGGTCACAATATTATTTGAAAATAATCTCCGGTTGTGAAATCTTTTTTTTGTGACTGCGACCTAAGTTGCATTCCTTGTTGTTATAATTCGTAGGCGGTTTCTATGGGATTTATATTCATTTGATATATTCATTAGATTGTTGCAGAGTTATGATTCAGTTTTTCAAATATTCTTCTTATATGGAAAATTGCGACTACGATCGCAGTCTTTTAGTAAGAAGTTATATAGATTTCATTCCCTCTACGACATTGATCGCAGTTTTTAGAAATTAAAGTTTAGAATTGTGATATTTAAAAATATTTATATCTATGTAGTTGTCAATTTGTTTTTGTAGAACCTGAATGCACATGGAGAAATAATTACTTGTTCGAACTATAATTTGTTTTACAAAATAGAATAATCACTTGTTTTAATCTTTTTAGAACAGCGACCACGGTCGCAATTTGATTTTTGTGACTGCGACCCAAGTCGCATTCTTTGTTGTCATAATTCTTACACATTTCTATGTGAATTATATCCATTTTATATATTCATTAGATTGTTGCACATTTATTATTCTGTTTTTTTAAAAAATATACTCATACGGATAACTGCGACTACGGTCGCAGCCTTTTAGTAAGAAGTAATATATATTTCATCACATCTGCGACCTTGGTCGCAGTTTTAAAAATTATATTTCAGACGTGTGATATCTAAAAAATATTTATATTTATGTAGTTCGTCTAATTGTCTTTGTAGGATATGAATGCACATGGAGAAATGTCTAGAAGCTCAAATAATTTTTTAGGGAAACAGTTTCTCACGGATGTGGAAGCATACAATTTCTACAATTCTTATGCAAGGAACAGAGGTTTTGGTGTGAGAAGAAAAGGAATAGATAAGTCATGGAAGCCTCCTCATGAAGTTATTTGCAGAAAATTTTGCTGCAACAAGGAAGGTGTGAAGAAGTTGTGTGACAAAAGACAAGAGGGGCTTACAGTGCATCGTTGAATTGACACTAGAGTAGCGTGTCCTGCTGAGATGCATGTTCGTCTTCGTTTTTTTTGACAGAAGATATTAGGTTGTCACAAAATTTTGTTGATTCTCATTCACATGAATTGTCAAGCCCGGATAAGATACATCACCATTACTTTCACCAGACTCATCGTTCGAAGATTAGCAGAAGCATTATGAGCAATCTGGTTGATGTGGGAATGCGCCCTTCAAATATTTCCCGTGTTGTGAATGCAATGAGCCAGGGAGAAGGTTGTGAAGAAGTGAGCCGCAACAAGTTATTGATTTTACTCGTCAACCTAGAAATAACATTGGCCATGAGTTTATTGCTATCATCAAGTATTTTCAAGAGAAAGCCGAGACCGATCCAGAATTTTTCTTTGCAAGTGAAGTCGATAACGCGGGCACACTTAGAAGCATTTTTTGGGCTGATGGAAGAGCTATTTCCTCGTATTTGAGGTTCTGTGATGTGATAGTTTTTGACACAACATACAGGACTAATCACTTGAGCTTGCCATTTGCTCCATTCACTGGAGTAAATCATCATCGGCAGTCAATTTTGTTCGGCTGTGCATTACTTGTTGATGAGCAGAGGGATACGTTTGTGTGGCTATTCCAAAAATGGCTCAAGTGCATGCATGGAGTTGCACCGAAGTTGATTATTACTGATCAGGATGCCCATATTGGTGACGCCATCAAGATTGTTTTTCCAACTACTCAGCACCGGTCCTGTTTCTGGCATGTACGAAAACATATTGCAGAGCAACAAATACCGATGACAAACAAGTATGGAGAAGATATGGTTCTGATTTCAATGATTGGTACACCTCCCGTGATATAAGCACATGTGAGGAGCGATGGCGTCTGATGAATGAAAAATATCATTTAGAAGAAGAAGAAGACAGTTGGTTGTTGAAGATGCACAGACTGCGCGGACACTGGGTTAATGCATATCTCAAGGATGTTTTCTGTGCTGGAATGACAATCAGACAGAGGTCCGAGAGTATTAATTCCTTGTTTGATGGTTTTGTTAATGCAAACACGAAACTAGTGGAATTTGTTCACCAATATGATAAAGTTGTTGCTGCCCATCGTACTTCTGAAACTCAACAAGATTTTCGGGGTTTGAATTCTGTGCCCAACTGTACATCGAATCCATATGAGTTACAGGTTTTGAAATTGTAGACACTGAAGATTTTTCAGTTGTTCCAAAAGGAATGGGCAGTTGTAACGACACTGTTTTCAGAAGAGTTGGAATGTAATACCTCTATCTTGAAATACATGACTTAATAATATATAATAGTATGTTTAAAGTGTATGCATGTATTTGTTGGTTATTATTTATTTTCCTTGTTATAAATACCTATTATTATTATTGTTTTTTACATTTAGTTATTGTTAATTGTATTTTCTATTATTTCTTCTTTTCAATTCAACTACAAGCTTAGCCATCTCTCATTCTTCCTAGTCTTTTCTTTTTCAATTGTTTTTCCCTAGCACAAGGCCTGAAGCACAGTCAAGCCCACATCCTCTTTCATCCTAATTTCGTTATCCACAACCCATTATATTCCATATCTTATCTAAACCTTAACTAACAAACCTGATCTTAATCCTAACAACAAAATTCCAAATCTTAACAAATTAATTATAACTAAACCCCAACTTCCTTAAATAATTACTCCATCTTTTTCTCCACCCTTTCATCTGCAGCCGCCTCACCCTAAGGCTAACCTTGGCAAGCCTCTTTGTTGGCAACGCATAACATTGCCAAACCACTGCTCCAGTCCACCATCTCCCGGCATGTGCACCTCTCCCAGGCCGTGTGCGCAAGCACAAGTACCCCCAGTCACGCACTCATCCACCCCTTGAGCATGGCATATCCTCGACAGCCCATGGCCTTTGCCCCTCTTCCCTTGCCGCCGGGACCCGCCAGAGCCTGATTTTTCTCTGTCGACGAGCGCGAGGATACTCCACTCTTCTCCGGCTTTCCGTCGACGTCCTCCGCGGCCTCCTCCGCGTCCGCCGGAGCCTCGCTGGTGCGCCGCAAGTTCCTCGCGGCGTGCGTGAGTTCCCTCTCCCTCTCTTTATGTAATTTGTGTTATTATATCATTTCATTATTTCAATTGAAATGTGTTTGAGTCTCAGGACTTTGCAAAAAGGTCATAATGTGATTGTAGAATTGAGCTCCTTGCATATAACTCACCTTAAACCGATGATATTGATCAACTGCAACGTCTGCATTGCTAAAATCCATAATTCGCCATGTCCATAGACATGCAAATTATACAACAAAGCAAACATTACAACATCATAACTAATCTTATTATCTAAGTTCCTTGTGAGAAGAAGGTGAAGAAACACCAACCAACCACTTTGGTTAATGTGGTCTAAACGTCCTCAAAATGTTACTGGACTAATTAAACTTCAAGACAAATTTAGGAGAGTAACTCATCTTAAGATTAAGAAAGCTGTTATATCGGATTACTGTTTGCATCTCAATTACATACATGAAGCATTGAGGCCTAACTGTTACATTGCGAAGCGAGCCATTACTAGCAGACTGTAGGGAGATCAAATATGCTACCTGTTTCCTTGTGAAAGAATCCCAAATGTCTTGTCCTTTCTTCCCTTCATTGATAGCTCCTTCAAACTAAGATCAAGTAGAACTTCCTCAGGTTGAATCAAATCTGTGTTTTGAATCAAAATATTGTGTGGAGTTTGAGAGGAGATTTATTTAAGCATAATACTTAGAATTGTGAAGGTGAAGAATAAATAGGATATGGGTGCACTTGTTTCTCAAATGTGTTATTTATTAAAACTATGCTTTGTATCTGAGGTAATGGTGACATAATATCAGGTGTTTGAATTTCTTTTGAAGAAAAGCAATCTGTGTAGTTTGTTGATGAGGACTAGTTAAACATTGACTATTTGACACCAGTGTGCTTCTTTTCTGCTCTTCGTTATCTCCACATTCTTATTTCTTAACAACAACATATTAAAGCCTTTATCTTAAATTTTGGGGCCGGCTCCATGAATTATTTTCTTCTTCCATTCAGCTCTGGGCCATCTTCTCAGTGAAATCAAATGCTACCATATCCTTCTTGATTACTTACACCTAGCCCATTTAGGCCTACTGCCCAGTGCTTAACTATGATCCTATCATTTTTCAAATTTAGCATTATTTATAAGTGTGCATCAACAAATTCTAAATTGATAAGAGAATCATATGCTTTGAGCAAGTCATCAGTTATGAGCAAGTTGGCAGTATGTCCCAAGGAATTTTCTTCTGTATATAGGAAAGAGTGCATAGATTCTATCTATGCAGCCAACAGGTCGGGTGTCCCTTTCACCTCATCAGCCCAAGTACAGTTTAGCGCACTGATTATAGGTTCTAATCTATTTGAACCCGACTCAAATATAAAACAGACTCGCTAAGCTATTGAAAAACAATTCTTTTGGCTAGATAAAAATTTGAAAAAAATAAATAAAAATATGAATAAATATCTAGATAACTCCTAGCATCTAGAGAAAAAGTTTGAAATTATTTGCAGCTCATATGGGACTGAACCACTGCATTCAAAGTTGAAACCCGCTATTCTAATTTTCAGACCCATTAAGAAAATTACATATTTTAAACCATTTAAACCCCACAAAAATCAGTGAATAGAATATGAATAATATTATAAACTCAGTGTATCATCCTACAACTTTGTTTTAAGATCTGGACCATCCGTATTTAATTTAAAATACTGAATATTATCAAGTAAGATTCTTTTGTAAAATTCAATAAATGTAAATTTGATATCTTATGTAAAAATTCATATGTATTTAATGTAGATTCTTCAGATTGGTTATCAGACTCGTGATAAGTCCAGGTGAGTGTTCTTTGTTTTCTTATTGAATATTTCAGTATTATTTCATGTGAGTTACTTTTAAGTTATTCCAATAGATGTTATTTTATGTTAAATAGTGTTCATGTTTAATTACTGTTCATGCACGTAAATAATTGTTCATGATGATTTACACCCGTTAACTATTATTCAAGTCCACATATGTATACATATACAAAATGAATTTGCCTTGCGGATGTATTTATCTCCCTTAAATAAATGTTGTATATTAATCTTGAGCCTGGACATCATGATACCCCTTGAAAACTTGATTGACTATATATGACATCTACCTGATAGCTATTGTATTCATGTTATTGAAAGTTACTGGGAAAATATTGTCAGACCGTAACACATTCATTGTTCCATTGTTCTACCGTTTACACGGTAATATTGTTCACATTGTTATTGTTACATTAATATTGTTACTGTTACTGTATCGTCCCAGTAATTGAAATGACATGGAGATTGATTGTTATAAATAATAATGTAATTGAACAACTTACACTGGGATTGGGAAAATTGATGGAGGAGACAACGTCTGTATTTTGGGTGGACGTAGGATACAGGTTGCGCAGCCGAGATACGGTTCCATTGCAGGGTTCCGGGGGATAACTGACATCCCGTATTGTTCATATTGTCATTGTTATTGACACATTGTTATTGTTATTGTTATTGACTACCTAGCGGTAGGACCTGGTTCAGCGCCAGGTGATTGGGCTGTGGTTCCGGGTATGTACGGAACCCATCTAAAGCATGGACAATGTCTCTTCTATTAATTTCAATAACTTAGGACCCTGATTGACACGTGTAGTAGGCGTAGTATGGGATGCGTCTATTACAGGTGGCAATTGGTGTTCGCTGACATAACAAATAATAATGAACTATCTATAGTGTATTGTGACTGACCTTAATCACCTGATTGTACATATATATATCACCATGATAGACATATGATTGTAACCATGACCAGATTTATATACCAGATTAGTGATTGCTAGGATACACATCTAGACGTCAGTTGTTTGTTTACAGTTGTTTTACTTGTCTTCTATCTGCACTCTTATTCATGTTATTATTATTCAGTTGTTTGTTTAGCATGTTAATTAGTTATCTTATGACTGTAGTTTATCTTGTTATTATTTTGTGCACATTGTTTACATGCACGAGCAGTCCTCTTTACACACACACTCACCAGGTCGCTTTCTGACGACCCTGGATTTGCACGTCTAGATATTGGACGCTTTGTTTCTATTGTGCAGGTGTTCGATGAGACTGTACGCCTTGCGAGGAACTGGACGCTCTCTCTCTCTTTTGATTCTGGTATTCTTTCCTTTCTTTATTCCTACTATTATTTTTGATTCATGTATATCACACTTGGCTTCTATTCTATTCCTTATTTCATTTGAGATCATGTGTAGCCTTTATATGTATTATTGCAGTGATCGTTGATTATTATGGTTCAGATTTATAACTTGTTCAGGTTAATTTAGGCTTAGCGTGTATACGTGGGGTATTTTCCTCGCGTATATACGTCGCCGACTCTCATCGCGACTCCGTTTCCGCGTATTTTGGGAAGCAGGGCGTGACATGGAACATGACGAACCTGGATCAAAATATTTGGTTGGTGATTTTTCAGAATCAAAAGACAGCTGGGAAAAGGTCAGTTATGAGAAGCGTGAGGAACTTCATGTTTCTTGTAGTTGCTCGTTATTTGAAACAGAGGGTATCCTATGTAGACATATTCTGTGTATTTTGTGGCGCAATCACGTTACACATATACCGGAATCATATATACTTCAGAGATGGAGGTTGGATGCTCGTTACAAAAATGTTGCAATTGAAAATGGCATCAGGCCTTTTCCCAGTCAAGGCGCTCCACGGACGGCTCGATTGTGGATAATTCGTTCAAAATTTAATGCAATTCTTGAGATGGTCGCTGATTCTGATATCCATCTTTCAATGTTAGACGCAGTTTTGAAAAGATTTGCCGAAGAAACCACTAGTGAATACAGAGCCATGTCAGGAAATTATCAGTCATCACAGCCTAAAACTACAGTTGGTTCCAGTGGATCCGTCGTCGTTCTGCGAGATGGTGAAGAATTGAATATACGTGATCCAATTGGTCCTGTACCAACCAAGGGGAGGCCTAGAGCTGCATCCAGGCTTAAGTCTGGTTTTGAAGATTCTCTATATCAGAAGGAAGTTAAGCATCGAAGATGTGATAACTGTCAAAAGCTGGACCATTACAGGACTGGTTGTCCGTTACTGGTATTACATTAAACTTGTTATACAATTTTTTCTAATGATTTATGTTTAAAATTCTTACTATTCCTTTTTTTAATGGCAGAAGAAGTAGGTTTGGGTTGCGTCCATCTAGAAGGAATAAAGTCTTCATTTTTTTCATTAACTGCAACCAGGGTCGCACAGTGCAGAGAGATTCATGTCGCATGCTGCCACTGGCGTGTCATTATAATCAGATTTTATTCTCATTTTTATTTCTACTGTACTATTTTTGTAATTAGTTGTACTTTAAAGTTTTACTGTTACAAACTTGTCCTATATAGTTTAGTTTTTATTTACTTTAACGTAGACAGCGACCGTGGTCGCAGTGTACGTGGATAATTGCGACCGTGGTCGCAGTGTTTCTATATCGGGGAAATTGATTTATTGCTTTTAAAATTGCCCCCGTCTCTTGGTATATTATTATAATATCTGAATATAGTTGAAGATTCTGCGCACTATTATAATTTCGACAATTTTGCGCTATGTTCTTTTTTAATTCCACTCAACGTAAAGTAACACTGCGACCATGGTCGCATCGATATTTACACATTTGAATATTGACTTTCTCCTTATATACAACAGCTCCATCACTGCGACCCGAGTCGCAGTTGCCTGACGGTATTTTTTACTGTTTTCGGCAACAGTCGCAGCGTTCCCTTTATCTTTTAATTGTAACTACCATTTCGACATTTTCGCCCTATGTTTTGCTTTAGTCCACTGAACATAAATTAAAACTGCGACTTTGATCGCAGTGTCGACCTTTTTGCCCATTTGAACGTATTGTCTGGATGTGTACACCAGTTTCATGACTGCGACCAGAGTCGCAGTTGGGTGAAATAATATTTGTGACAAATGTACAGCATTTCAACCAAGACTAAGTAGTAAATACTATAATTCACACAATTAACGTTAGAAAATAGGGTTATATATTTATAAAAAAACAAAATACAAATTTTAAAGTTCTAATCTACTCCTTCTCGTCATCACCATCATAATCAAATTCGTCCTCAAGATTATGACCGTGTTCTTCTTCCGTATCGCTTTCCGTCTCTTCCACCTCTTTACCAACAATCTCCTCTTCGCTTTCTTCATCTTCATGTATGTATTTTGGTTCATCAATGAACTCTCAGAACGGGTCGTCTGTATCAAGCTCATCCTCTGACCCGTAGCGAGGCATCGCTTCAGAACTATACATCCAATTATCATTAGATGATTGGCTTCTTTCCGGTGAAGACGGTGGAGAAGACATTTTTGAATCTGATTCCGAATATTGAAAGTAACGAGTTTGAGCAAAACCTATTTAGTATGTTTATAATCCTGTCCTGATGACCCTTTATATATTTTTAATCCCAGAATTCCAAAAGGTTTAAGCTCTCAAACCACGTGAACATGTCCCAAATTTATTTTCTACCTTTTCCCAAAAATTGTATACTTCCTAGGTGACTGTTCAGTTATCCAAAACAGTTTAAAAGTTAATACAGTCTTACATTAAATTACTTTGTACTACAAAACAGGTCATTAATGTGACCACAGTCGCATTGGGAACTGATAAATGATTAAGTAACTGCGACCATGATCGCTGTCTCGATTACAGTATCTCAATATAAGGAAACGCTGTAACTAAAACAGGTCATTAATGCGACTTTGGTCGCAATACAACTGCTGAACGCATGTTTGTTTCTAATATCAGTACGAATTAGTAAAATGCACGGTGTAACAGATGTAGATTGGAAATAATCAATGGAATTTATAATAAATAAATGTATAAAAATGTTTATAAATTAAATCAATAAAACAAAAAATGGCTCAATGAATTGCAATTATTTTTACATTTATAAATAAAAATTGTGGTATATCAATAAATTGTCAACTGTCAGTCTTCAAATACCATCATTCTTATCATTTCTGTTTCTTCATCCCAACTCTTCTCTCTATCTGCAAGTATCATGTATGCAAGCTCACTTCTTAGTCTCTGTACATCAGCAGCCGTAATAGTATCAACAGCTGGTGGACTACCAAATGCTATACTTTCCATGTACTTGCATACATATACAGCGCAATCAATACTGAAATTTGCACAGAGTAATCATTAAATGAAATTAGATTTTTGTACTAAAAAAGATAGAAAATATGATAGGTAAGGAGATGTCAAAAATTTATATACATGTTTGCTTGTTGGGGGCATCTTGTGTATTTTATATTTATTTTTCTCATTAATTTATTGAAATCAATCTCAAAAATCTGTAATAATCTTTCTTTCTACAATGTCAATAGAAAAAATCAGTATTAATCAAATTAAATGCAAGTTTCCAGTAATCGAAATATTAAATTTCAACTCACCATTATTCTTGCATCTTTTTGATAAAGCTTTAATATACTACTAGTTTTTTCAGCTGGGACCAAAGAGTTGTAAAAAATTCACTCTTCTGTATGGCAATCAAATACCAACAAGGTCCAGTGAAATCCGGGATCGTTGGCACTGTGTTTGTGATTGATCGGGAAGAACATGTACTGCAAATCATCTGTCCAGTTTTTCAACAGCTGCTGCTTGATGAAATGATCTTCCAGATCTTTACTTTTAGATACAACACCGTGCTGCGAACAACAAAAAAAATAAAATTCAAAATGAATTCAGAGTATAAATTTTTTTTATGAAAATTAGAAGTCATTACGTCAAGACAACAGACTGCGATCATGGTCGCAGTATTTTTTAATTAACCCACTTTTATATTAATTAATACAGCGACCAAGGTCGCAGTGTTGTTATTGATATAGACCGCCAGGAATTGCAATCTAGGTCGCATACTTTTCATTACTAAAATTATATTCGTGGTGATTAATTTTATCATGGACTGCGACTTAGGTCGCAGTACATTAGGTAGTAGCTGCTCCTATTATATTAACACGCATAGCGACCAAGGTCGCAGTGTTGTTGTTGATTAAGACTGCCGTCAGCAACTGCGACCAAAGTCGTAACCTTCATTTTAAATTGATGATATAATTTAATTATAAACTGCGACCTTGGTCGCAGTACATTCGTTATGCCTAAACAGCAATAAAGACTATTAGTAGAATATTTAACGTTCAAAGATTTAATTCACCAAATTAATTAGGAAATTGATATTACATTAAACCGTAAAGGAGAAAATAAATGTTTACCCAAGCTTCGCTCCGAAAGAATATACTTTTTAATCCTCCTCTTTTCTCTAGATGCTGCATGTAGAAATGAATTATATTCGCATCTAACTCTCTACTGAACATCAGGTCCTCAATGTCATATTTTGCAACAATGATTCCGTTGTCAGTATCCTGATATGCAGTAGAACTGCAAGAAATTCAAAACAAAGTTAGTAATTAAATTGTTCTTATATAAATATATAACAGTTTTTTGATATGATTTATAATAAAATTAATTAACTTACTCAGAGAAGGCCTTGTCCAAGAATTTTTTTATAAGAGCTTGTTGATGGGACTGCAGAATATTGTATGTTGTGGTTTCAGTCAATTCCCTCGTTTTTGGCTGAGTGGGGGAAATCTGTTTGTCGTCGAAACCAGCGGCAGAAGTCTGACCCGCAGGCTGTGGAAGATGATGTTCATTAATTTTCTTCTTCTGTTTTGGATAAACGAAGTCGGAGTCATCGCGATCTCTTTCAGCGCGCTTGCGTTCTTTGACTCCCCTTTCTATCGTTCCTTTAGAGTAATTCAAAACTGTTTTTTTTAAGGATTGCTTCTGAGCCGGAGTATGTTCTTGATTTTTTTCTTCAGAAGCTCTATCTTTTTGGAGTTCTTGAATCTGTTGAGTTATATTCAAAGAAAAACTGGGGATATCTACCCCAGAAATATTTACAATAAATTCAGAACCCATGATTTCATCCTCTTCCAATTTTTTCTTCTTCTTCTCTTCAGCCTGCTTCTCCATCTGCTCCATCATCCTCTTCTCCCTTCCTTCTCCTCTTCTCCCTTCCTTCTCCTCTCCTCTTCTTTCATCCTCTCCTTCCACTCTTCCCCCTCTTTCTTCTTTTTCTCCTGCCTCTTCTTCTCCTCCTGTAATTTTCTCCTCTTCTCCTTTCCTGCTCCTCCTCTCCTCTCCTCCTCTTCGCTCCTCCTCTTCTACTGCTTCTCCTCTTCCTTTCTCCTCTCCTCCTCTCTCCTTCTCTTCTCATTCTCCTCCTCTTCCCTCCTCCTCCTCTCCTGCCCCTCCTCTTCCCTCCTCCTTTTCCTGCTCCTCTTTTTCCCTCCTCCTCTTCTCCTTCTCCTCTTCTTCCCTCATTCTCCTCTCATTCTCCTCCTCTTCCCTCCTTCTCTTCTCCTTCTCCTCCAGTTCTCTCCTCCTCTCCTCCTTTTCCTTCTCTTCTTCCATCCTTCTCCTCTCATGCTCCTCCTCTTCCCTCCTCTTCTCATTCTCCTTCTCCTCCGCAGCAGCTGCTGCTCTCAGCAGCTCTTCTTCTTCTTCTTTCACTTTTAATTTCCTCTGCTGCTTTTTTAATTTTTTCTTCTCTCTTTTTCTCTTCTTTTTTTCTTTAATTCAGCCTTGAGTCTGTTCTCAGTCTCCATTTTTTCAATTTTTCTTTCAAGCTGAGAAACATATTCTCTCAAGTACTGATTTTCATTCCTCAACACTTCTATTTCTTCAGCTTGTTCATCCCGTGGTGGTGGCAAATAACCTGTAAAAGTTGGTTCTTGCTCACTCGTTTCTTCGGCCGCTTCTGGCTCCTTTTCCGCCAGGATGTTACCTTGATTATATATATTTCCTTCTTCTTCTTCTTCATCTTCATCTTCTTCTTCTTCTTCCTCCTCCTCTTCCCCTTCAACAGGAAGGCCAACCATATTTTTTTCATCACTAGAGATGTTGGCCATTCGACTCAAAATCTGAAAATAAAAATAAAAAATTAAGTTAAAACCAAGACAATGAAATAATTATACTGCGACCATGGTCGCAGTTTATTTATTAAATATTTATGATAAGAATGCGACCATGGTCGCAGTTTTCTTTTCCGGCACATAAATTTAACTGCGAGGAATTGCAGCTCAATACTGCGACAATGGTCGCATTTAATGTATACGGTATAATCAGGAGAATGCGACCATGGTCGCACATTGTTTGTCCGGCACATAAAATGAACTGCGAAACGTGCAGCTCAATACTGTGACCATGGTCGCAGTTTATTTGTACTGCACATAAAAAGAACTGCAACTTACGATATGTGTGTCAAGCTCATTTAGATCAACTTCAAGCAGAGATCTGCTAATCTTTTGGAGGTCCCATCTTACTGCGCGTGGGATTTTGTCCTCCAAACCAGACCTCGGCTCAAAAATAAGAGCCCTCTCACATAGCCAATACTGCAAAATGCAAAATTAAATTAGTTTACAAAAATATTCACAAGATTATCGGGAAATTTCATACAATGTTGGCCAAATTTGATATTCATGCTTACAATAATTTGCACGGAGCATCCTTGCAGCTCGTACGTGGTGTGCCTGAAGATGTCCATTGACTCAATCAGGAATTGTCAAACAACTTTAGCCCAGCATATTGTCCTCATCAGCTGCATATTGGTAATCTGTTCCACAATATACCACGCACCGTGCATTTACTTCCAGAAAAGAATAGAGTGACCGACATGTATAGGATGATTATTATAGTAAAGTCTTGAGCTGCAAGTCTTTGTCTGTCTCTTATAATTTCATGTAAAGTCACTTGCTACTCAAGCTGTTCATCCTTTGTCACATCTAATTCACCCCTACTCCTTTTCTTGACCAGAAGATCATCCAAAGCCTCTTCAATAGATACTTTCGTGATCTTCTTTATATTAGGGAAATAATATTTTATAACCCCTCTATCCTTCATCGTACAGGTCTTATTCATAATAAAATCCGCCCCAATGATAGGTAGATCAAAAGTTAGGGCAACATCCTCTACTGTTAACTCAATTTGTTTGCCCCCAATTCTAAAGGTCCTTGTATCCCTATCATATTGGTCTAAAATTCTCAGTACAATAATGTTTGATTTTAGACCCTTTTCACCCCCAAATTCGTCATTATAGAAGGCCATGAAGATTGGGCCAAATGGGGTCTTCTTGATCGCATCTAAGAAATCGGCCTGAATGTACTTTTTGAATTTCTTTATGAACTCACACATAGGTTTTAGGCTGGATCTCAGAGGACGAACCTTCATCTGTTCTTTACCTATAGATGAAGAAAAATTAAAAACTTTAGACCAATGATTATTTAAAAATTATAAGGGAATAAAAAGCAAATTATTTTTAAAACACTGCGACCAGGGTCGCATAAGCCTACAGTGCGAATGTAAACAACTGTGACCCGGGTCGACACTGCGACCAAGGTCGCATAAGCCTACAGTGCGAATGTAAACAACTGCGACCCGGGTCGACACTGGAGCAAGGTCGCATAAGCCTACAGTGCGAATGTAAACAACTGCGACCCGAATTGACACTGCGACCAAGGTCGCATAAGCCTACAGTACGAATATAAACAACTGCGACCCGAATCTACACTGCGACCAAGGTCGCATAAGCCTACAGTGCGAATATAAACAACTGCGACCCGGGAATGAAAAAATAGATGACGTTAAATATACTGCGACCATGGTCGCATAACACTACAACGCATATTGAAACAACTGCGACCTATGTCGTCAAAGTAGGGAATAAAAATCAAAGGACGTTTCATATACTGCGACCAACGTCACATTCATCTACAACGAAAAGTTCAAAAAAAAATTTAAAATTTTAAAACTCTACGATCTAAGTCGCACAGATCTGCAAATATAATTTTAACAACTGTGACCGAGGTCGACATATAGTGTATGAAAAAAAATTTTAAAAACTATTAGCAAGGTCGCATACATCTACATCGCTTTTTCCAAAATACTTCGACCATGATAAAAATAGAAGGAAATGAAAAAACTTGAAAAAAAAGACCTTTGTCGTTGTGTTAAAAAATTTATAAAATTTAAAAATTTATTCATGATCTCAAGTTTCAGAATCTCTCTCTTATTTTCGACCATGGTCCCAAGTTTTTGCAAAAAAAAAAGAGACAGAAACGGAAAATAAATCTGGAAAAAAATTATAACTATTAAAATCCACAAACCCTAAAAAAAATTTGCTTTCGTTTCACCATTACCTTTTTCGGCGGATGATTTCTTTGGCGCCATGTGTTGCAAATTTATTTTTTAAAAAACGGATCAAATTTGTGAAATAATAGAACTAATCTCTTCAGAATGATCAGGTGAAATTTTAGAGTTGTAAATTTTTTTGAAAGGAAATATTTTACATAAGGTAAAAAGTTGATACAATGTTGAGGTGACTGATAGTAAATTAGGCGGGATTTTTCAGGTTTTTGTCCGCCAAAATTTATGAGAAGTTTGTGGCTATGATGTTGCCTCGTCCCGCCGGCTAAGAAACTCTCTCAGCTGGCGGCTGAGGTACAGTAACCCATATATATATATATATATATATATATATATATATATATATATATATATATATATATATATATATAGAGAGAGAGAGAGAGAGAGAGAGAGAGAGAGAAATGTATATCAGCCGACGGCTGAGAGACCCTCTCAGCCTGCGGTGACGTGGCACATTATTAGCCACACTAGAAAGGACGCCCCGCCTATTGAAACAGTTGAAATTACTAAATGCCCCTGCGGTAAAAGACAGTGGATCTGTATAGTTTATTATTTTTTTATATTTCTGACGTTAGTCAATATTGTCACAATTATCTTTTATAACTGCGGCCAAACTGCGACCAATTTCATCAAATCACGAAACTAATTTGAATGTTTTTTTATTAATTTTTTTGTTTACTAATTTGAAATTTACTGATTTTGAATATAGTCGCAGTTTACTTTTTTCACATGTAATGTATAAATTATTATTATTATTTTTTACATATTGAATGCGGACAAAGACTGCGACTATGATCGCAGTGCTTAACGAGAGCATGTCGTGGACGTTTTTTTGCTAGGTTAAATGTAATAACGGTGACTAAGAACTGATATTATAATCGCATTTTACGTATTATTTTATATATTTGTTCTTCACTGTGACTGTTGTCTCAGCCGCCTGTAAACTATTAAATTTTTTTTACATATTGCATGCGATCAAGGACAGCGACTATGGTCGCAGTACTCACGACAACATTTTTTGTGGATGAATTTTTTGCTAGGTTAAATGAAATAACGGTGAATAAGGACTGATACTATAGTCGCAGTTTACGTATGATTTTATATATTTGTTCTTCACTGTAACTGTTGTCTCAGCCGCCTATAAACTACGAATTTTTTTTACTTATTGCATGTTAAGTAGGACTGCGACTATGGTCGCAGTGTTTAACGACAGCAGTCGTACTTTTCTAATTTGTGGTATACAGTGAAATATACTGACTTGAGAGGACTGCGATCATGTTCGCAGTATTATCTGTTTATATAGTTTAATTTTGGACTGTGACCATGGTAGCTATTTTTAACTTTATTGAATGCAAAACGATCAAACTGTTTATGACTGGACAGTGACCGTGGTTGCAGTTTCATATGTAATTATTATATGAGTACTGCGACCATTATCGCAGATAAGATGCAGAAATAATAACTATACGGTATACTTTGTATGTATTTTAAAAATGTGAAAGATTATTTTACAGATAGAAGTAAATTTTATTTATAACATAATATGGTCAGAAAGAGACCTTACAAAAAAAGAGCATTAAAAGCTCTTAAAAGAAGACAAAATAACGTTGAATATCAGAAGATCAGGAAATCTTAATCCTCGTCGTCATCACCATCATAAGTAGATTCGTCGTCTTCATTCTCCTCGTCTTCCTGTTCATCACTTATTTCCTTATCATCTTCCTCTTTTTGAGAGTTTTTTGGTTCATCGATAAACTCCCAGAATAGATCGTTTCTATCAAGCTCTTCGTCCGATCCGTGTCGAGAAGAACCTGTTAAAGATATGCTCAAAGAAAGCGAGCCTCCAGCATCAGAGGACATGCTTTCATCAAACATGTCTTTGTCAAGTGGCAGAGGAATAATTTCCTCCTCACTAAGCCCCATGAAAACTTCATCATCCTCATGAAGAGGAGGATCAGATAAAATATTATTTGATGTAGTGAGATAGTCAAAAGGAGTGAAGTCCAGACTGGTATCAAATTCACTAGAATACCCTAAAGAAAGAGGACCGATGGGTTAATGATTGAAGTTGAAATCTGAGTGTTCAGAGGAAGAAGATAGGGAAGACTTGATTCAAGAATGAATTGTTTTCTAGAAGTTTTTGAAATCAAATTGAAAAGGAAGAGCAAAAATATAATTTTTAGATATGAGATAATATATTAGTTACAAGCACTATATAAAGGTCAATAATGTGAAAGAACATGAATAGTAATAATAATTGTTATAGGTGACGGTTGAGTATTGGAAGAAGTGGTAAAAAAAATTAAATATTTAATTGAAGAGTTATGGCGGGAGAATCCGAAGAGTTCTTTTTTTCCAGAGGTTTACTACGTGAAGTACAAATTAACTTTTTATAGAATGTTTTTCCTATATCTTTAGATTACGTATGGTGCACATCTTTCCTTTATCGAGATTAATATTAATGCATCTCTTTTTTCGAGACTGTTGTTGTATCACGATAGATAGAATATTAATTACTTCATTTAATTCAGAGTAATTAATATAGTATTTTATAAGATGTGATATACGCGGACTGATCTCAGGGTCGCATGGTAATCTATTTTGTAAAATTATCAAAAATCTGTTACATAAGGCATGTGAAAAAAGATAGCGACTTTGGTCGCAGTGCTGAACGAGGTCGCAGTGCTGAACGATAGCATGTTTCGTCTGTTATTTTTATGCGAATAAGGAATGCGACTAGGGTCGCAGACTTGATATAAAATTGAAAGTTATATTATATTAAGTCTGCGACCATGGTCGCAGTGATAGAAAGTTTTGTTATATTATGACTGCGACTAGTGTCGTAGTCGTCATATAAAATTGAAAGTTATATTATATTATTTCTGCGATCATGGTCGCAATGTTCGAAAGTTTTATTATACTATGACTGCGACTATGATCGTAGACTTTATAAAACGGTCAGAATTCTGTTACATAAGGCATGTGAAAAAAGACAGCGCCTGTCGTCGGAGTGCTGAACGATATCATGTTTCGTCTGTTATGAATTTTTTGTGTTTTAGGAATGCGAAATAATTAACCATTGTATTTCATTATTTTTTTACACTGTACATTTGTAATAGAAAAATCAATATACGGTTGCCCCATATTAAATTTTATTTTTCTATTCATTGCAATTTCTTTTATTAAACCTATATGAGTTGAAAATAACACGAAATAAAATAATATAATAAATTAAATAAAAAATAACAGTTTTTTTATGTTTCAAACATGTTTTTTACTTTTCAATGATGCTGTTTATTTCACATTATCTTGATCCAAATTTTTTCTATTATATTTTCGATGTAGTAGAATTAGGAATTTTATAACTGTAGATATATTCAACTGAAAATTCTTTAGGTAAATTTTGTTTGTGGATGAGTTTATGCTAGTTTAGAAGTAAAAAAGGGGTATTTTCGTCAATTTGATTCACGATTCTTTAGGCGAGATTTTTTGATTTTTTTGGCGCCTACACTTTGCGACCGATATGTAGCATATATTCAGCCACGTCACCGCCAGCTGAGAAACTCTCTCAGCCGTCGGCTGAGGTACAGTAACCCCTATATATATATATATATATATATATATATATATATATATATATATATATATATATATATATATATATATATATATATATATATTCACGACTGTTGAGTGGTGTAGTGGGCATGAGGATTGTCTCATTCCTTGAGGTCGCTCGGATTGAACATGGCTATTTATAAAAAAATTTACATTTTATTTACTGAGGCGCTCCGCCGCGGTCGAGGGGGTGGCTAAGGGGGGCGGCGGCGGCGTGGCGGGCGGAGGGGCGGGGGTGGCAGGGGTGGAGGGCGCGTGGCAAGCGACGAAGGGAAGGGACGACGGCAAGCGGCTAATTCCACCGACGAGCGGCGAAGAAGAGGAAGAAGAAGAAGGAGAGGCGAGAAAGGAGAAGGAGAAGGCTGGAGGAAAGAGAGGAGAAGGGAGAAGAAGAATGAGGTTGGAGGGGAGAGAGGAGAGCGGCATCGCTACTGCTCCGTTGTTATGCTCTCTCTCACAGATGAAGGCGGAGAAAGTTTCTATATGAGTCACGAGAGAAAACCTTCTTTCAGTCAGTTTTAATTAGAAAGGAAAGTGTTTTGTGAATAAATTCCCTCTTCGAAATGTAATGATTTGCACAGCTCTTGTAAAAAAAAAATTTATTTTATTTATTTTTCTTTGATTTTAGTAATGGAGAAGTCATTCCTCGTGGGGGAAAGAGTGATGAAAAGGGAAATTATCTATTTGCTTAGATGAGAGCCAATGGTTAAATAAAAAAAAATGCTAAAAATATACAGAAGAAAAGCACATCTGAAGGATGCTCCTCTTGTCACTTACATTTTATGGGTTTAAAGTAGGTCTGTCAGTGGGTCGGGTTCGGGGCGTACAGGTGGTACCAGACCCGGACCCATTTACCCAAGAGGGAAGCATACCCGTCCCGTTTACCCGCTGATCCAGAAGGTGGGTTTTCATACCCGAACCCGCTGTACCCGTGGGTCCAGACCCGTTTACCCGAACCAATAACAAAAGAAAAAACAAGATACACAAACAAAAACAATAAAAAAAAAACACATAAAGAGAGGGGGAAAATTTTTGTAAAAAGAAAGAAAGCATATTTTAATATCAATAAAGGATGAAATGTAACCAGGTGCAAGAGGTGGAGGGAAGATTTTTGATGAAAGACTTTGATAAAGGAAAAAAATTTAAAGCAAGGCCCTCTAATTTATGTGGGGAAACACAGCAATAGGAGCATCCACTAATCAACCAACAGTCTTCAACACTTAAAGCATAAAGGGATCATTTACTCATGGAGTTTGGAGCGTAGATCTCTAGGGTTTTAATTCTATTAGTATTATTTATATTTATGTTTTGAAATGGGTAAATGGGTAATCAGGTATGGTTCAAGTAAAATCAGACTCATCCCATTTAATAACCGGTATACGTGTAACGGGTATGGGTCCAGAGCAGCCCTTTCTATACCCGCTTAATCGGGTCGGGTCCGGGTCTGGACCCGACCCATTGACGGGCCTAGTTTAAAGTATATATGTAAGTTTCACATTTTATCTTATTGTGTGCCTACTTCTTATTATTTTATGTTTTGGAGTTGCAAATGAATGAAAGGTAAATTGATAGTAAAGCCTCGGGCTAAGAGTAGATCTGACCATGATTTCGGTTCGAACTGAATCGGAACCGGAATCGAAACGGCCAGCAATCGATTTTGATTCGAGCCGAAACCAGCCCAAAGTCGGTCCGATTTCGTCGGAACTGCCGGTTCCTGTTAATAAACCTTCAATTCTCTGAACCGAATTTTTTATTTTTATTTTTTTGGCCCTTTGGCCCAACACGTTGCTGCTCAGCAACAGAGGGCTTGGAACCAGAACTGGTCGATTTCGGAACTGAAACTAGAACCGGTCAGCCCCTTCCAGTTCTGATTTCACATTTGGAGGAACCAGGAATCGCCGCGTTTGGAACGGGAATCGCCACGTCTGGAACTGGGTAGATCTATGAGGTCTAACATTCAAGCCTTATTGACACCAATGCATAAGCGTTTTCCAACTAAACAAACAAGTAATGTAAAGAATGGTTTACTTGTTTTTGCAGTCCATAAAATAAAATATCACCATCACATAACTGTATGAAAAAGATAATACTAATATTAATAGCTTAAAGGAATATATTTACAAAAGTATGAGTTGAGCCTTATTTCATAATTCGAATAGTAAAAGTTAATTTAATTTAATTTTGAAAAATTTTGCTACAGCCATCTACTTTATTTTATAATTAAAAAACTCAGCTTCATAATTTTATTCACTACAACCTCATTCACGTCAGCATAAAATGATTCCTCCCAACCATCACTTCTTTATATATTTTTATTTTCTCTTTTATCCTTCCTCATCGCCCCCAACATTACTTTCCTCTCAATCTTGACCCAAAATAGAGAAATTCGCGGGTCGACCTGCGTGGTGAGGTCGCCATGGGGGTTGAAAGGGGGCGGGGAGCCCCCAGATCAATTTTTTTGGAGATCGACCTTTTGTAGATCTCGTGTTCGCGATGAGTTTTGTTTGAGTTTGTGATCAATATGATATTTATATCTGAAAAAAATTGTGGATCGTTCGATGCTGGTGAACGAGGGTCTGCTAATGATGGTGATGCTGATATAAGCACTGCGACTCATGATCGCAGTCCTATGTGAGGACTGCGATTATAGTCGTAGTTCTTCTTAGAAGACTGCGACTACAGTCACAGTTCTTTTATTAATTGAAAATTAGGGTATTTTGTAAGAACTGTGATCATTATCGCATTCCCAATATAGGCTGAAAAAAACGTGTTTTTGTAAGGATTGCGATCACAGTCCCAGTCCTAATAAAGACTAAAAAATAAGACATTTATATAAGGATTGTGATCATGATCACAGTCCTATGAAGACTCAGAAATATGCTCTAATAAAGAGGACAAAGGCTCAAAAAGGCATTTTGTGAGGATGTGATCATAGTCGCAGTCTTCATAAAGAGGATTGCGCTCATGGTTATAGTCCTATAAAAACTCAAAAATATGATATTTTTGTGAGGACTGCGCTCATGATCACAGTACTCATAAATATAGCATTTTTATAAGGACTGCGATCATGATCGCAGTCCTCAGTGTTGGCGCAAAGGCCCATCACTCTAGTTTTGATGATGATTAACTTATGTAGTTATAGTACTAATAATCATGTATTTATTAAGTTTTAGATATTCAATCAAGATCTTATTTGGTGTTTCATTTTCTCAAAAGACTCAAAGTCTAAATTGAATGTACACTTAATGATTCAAGAGATCAAGCTTAAAGATCACATCAAGCACCCAAGATGAAGTCTAGCTCTAAGAAATCAAGATTGTGATCGAGTCAAGATGGAGAGTATGATCATATCAAGAAGAAGACTCTAGTTGTAAGAATGTATAGATCTTATGTAAAATTTAGATTAGACCTGATAGCTCAAGTACACCCACAAATTTTAATATTGTTTTTAAGATCAAAAATTTCAGTGTTTTGGTTTAACCCGTTTAGCTAAAATATGTTTCTGGTTTCATAAATGAATTTTTCTCAAAAACAAGTTCATATCATTTTATATGTGTATTGATTTCTATTCATACACATTGTGCTTCAAATGAGTTTAACGAACTTGTTTTTGTATTTATATACGTATTGGAAAAAACTTGATTTTCAAAAGTTTAGTTTTGAAAAAATGATTTTTATATTTTCAAAATGGCATTTAACATCTAAAACATAGTTCACATGTTCGTAATATGTGTTGATTTTTTATCACATATATTGGTGCTTTAATGTACTCACATGAACTTATTTTTTGTAGATTTATTTGATTTAAAAATAAATTTTAAAAGGATTTTAAAAAATCAAGATTTTGGTCTAACGGCGGTCAACCGCTAGCTAAAGCTGAGTACTCTAATAGTCGACCGCCCGGTCGACCAGATATGCACAACCTTGTGCATGTCGATCGACCAACCGGTCAACTGCGAAATATGACTTGCTCTCTGCTCTGGGTCTTGGTCGATCGACTGGTCGACTGCCAGAAGAGCAGGGCTCTCTGTTTGAGCTCAGTCGACCAACCGGTTTAATCGATGGCTCCAATTGCTATTTATAAAGCCGTGGTGGTTGACCACCCGATTGATCGGTCTCTAGCTTAATAGCCAGAAACGACTATTTTTTGATATAATTTGTTTTTATCTTTTCCCAAACGGGCATTTTTCTCTTTCTTAGGGTTTTAACACCTATTTTATGCTCAGATTAAATCCCTAATCATCTCTACTCTATTCCTATAAATAGGGTCATTGGAGGAGTTTTAGATAAGAATTTTGAAGATTTTGAAAAGATTTTTAATTGAGAAAATTTATGTTTAAAGTTTTGAAAAATCAAGAAAATATGTTATTGGAAATTTAAGTGTTAAGCTTTAGATCTCTATTTCTTCAAGAAATTTTTTTCAAGTATTTTCTTAAGAGCTTTATTTCAAATTTCTAGTTTTCTCACAAATTTAAGCTATCATTTCTATCTATCCTATTAAGATTTCTTGTATTTTGTGAGATTTTTAGGTTATGGTCTTAGTGATCACCAAGTGTTGTATTCCTCAAGTTGCTTTGTGCTACCCTCTTGTGTAGAGGTGTGTTTGGCTTTGTGCCTTCGCTTTGCCCCACCTCTTGTGTAGAGGTTCATTGGCTTTGTGCCCTCCTCTTGTATAGGGGAGTGTTTCCTTTGTGGAGATAGTGAAAATCCATCACACGATGAAAGCGGAGACTTAGAGCAAGTGGCTCGAACTTTGAAATATATATTTGTGTTTGCGTTTGCTATCTCTCAACTCTATTCTTGTTTATATCTTGCATTGCTCTTATTACTTTTTCATATATCCTTGATATTTGTTTATGTGCTCATATATGCTTGCTTTTATGCTTACACTTGTATTATTCAAGAGAGCTATTGAAGCATCTCAACTCTTATAAAAGAGAAATTTTGAGAAAAAGTTTTAGAGTCCTTCGTCGGAAATTCGACTTCATTTTTTAGAATTCATTTGTATGTTAGTTTTTATTAGCCACATTTTTTATAATTCCACATTTGAGTAGTACTTCACATATTCACCCCACTCTAGGTGAACTTTCACTCAGAAATAAGGCATTTTTATGAAAAATATGATCATGATCGCAGTCCTTAGAAATAGGGTACCGACAGTCCGCATTTCGAAGCAATCTATTTTTTCAAAGCGGTTACTGCGGGTATTTGTGCCTTTCACCATTGAGGAGCGTTTCTGGGTTTGACACGTGGACACACCTGGTTGGTTTAAAAAGAGAGGTGGCTGAAGTGAATATAATTATGAAGCTGAATTTTTCCTAATTACGATTTGACAGAGGAGGCTATAGCGAAATCACCTTTAATTTTTAAAAATAATTGCTAATTGAATTTTTCATTAGGACAAGCCAGAAAATATTTTAAACATACAACGAAGAAGTGACAGAAAGTAAAATGTAAGAAAAGCAAGGTGTCAAATAAAGTTTATTTTTTTTTAGAAAAAGCTCGCGGTTAACCGCCAGTGTACACACACTCTATTCACATATGTCGCACCAGGATTTGAACTGGTATTCATTGGAGAGAAAACCCAATGGCATACCGTGTGACCACGTGGGGGACAAAATAAGGTTAATTTAGTCGATGTAAACATTGTTAGTAGGCACGGATATTTGCACTCACAAAGTTGAGTAACACACCCACCAAAATTTGAAAAAATTAATAGACTATTATAACCCTAAATAAAAAACTAAAAGACCCTTAAAAATTAGTTAAAATTAAAATCTTATACTTTCATATGAATTAATACACCTACCCAATGATTAAGGTACCTATCATAATTTAATCCCTTTATTAATTAAGAAACCCACCGATTGATTAAAAATTCCTTAAAAAAATCTCTCATATAAGCCCTAAGTTTCAAATACATTAGTTAATTCAAAGTAAATGATAAGAAATTAATCAATTGGAAGCCTTTCAACAATAATCAGGTAAGTTTTTATTGCTTAAATTTTTATTTTTTTGTTTGAATAAGAAAAATCGTGTTTTTTTGAAAAAAATTACGCTGTTCATCGCGTCATGTTTGGCCAAATAAGGTCGAACATCATGTTGATGTTCGACCAATTCTGGTTGAACATAATAATTATGTTCAGCCAAAGAAGGCCGAACATAAATTTATGTTCGGCCTTCTTTGGCGGAACATGAATATTATGTTCGATCGTTAATGGCCGAACAAAATATAAATGTTCGGCCATTATTAGCCGAACAGAACTTATAATTCTCAGTTTAACCTGACTGAAAAGATATAGACACAAAATAGTTTTTTATTACAAATACGTAGTAGTTTTTTTCTTCTTTAGTGATACAGGATCAAAGCTCTACCCATTGTAACAACACAATTACGGAGTTGATAGTTGATTATAGTATGGATTTCACCACGTACGAGATATTTCAAACTCATGAGACATTAATCAAATAAGCTCGATAAGTTGATAAATCACTTAGGTTTAGGATCATTATTAAGAAGTTTGATGCTGTAAGAAATGAAAAGAAAAGGAGAGTATCTCTTAGTTGTGAGCGAAGTGGAAAATATAGAGGTAAAGAAGTAAAGTTTAATCAAAAAAACACATCTGAGCAACAACAATCAAAAGTACTGGTACAAAAAAATGTGATTGGTCGTTTCTACTAAAAGGCAAGGAATTATCAAACGAAGAGGTGGATGATTTTGGTTGTATGGGGTGTCCACAATTATTTGGCCTCAGAACATTTGGAAGGACATTCTTTTGCAGGTAGATTATCTGAAGAAGAGGAGAGATTGGTTGTGGATATGTCTAAGAGCCTTGTTCGGCCAAGAGATATTTCGCATACATTGAAACAAAGAAATAAACTCAATATCAGTATAATGAGGACAGTTTATAATGCAAGAAAAAATTTAAAGTTGTGGAATACACCAAAAGATCACAAATGCAGCAACTAATGAATAATCTTTCTGAACATGCATAGATTAAGGTTAATAAAAGTTGTCCCAATACCGATACTGTCAAAGATATTCTCTGGGCTCACCCGGCAAGCATTTAGTTGTTGCACACATTGTTTCCTGTGTTACTAATGGATTGCACATACAAAATCAACATGTATTGATTACCATTGATGGAGATTGTTAGAGTAACAAGCACTGATATGATATTTTTAGTTGCTTTTGCATATTTAAAAGCGGAACGGGAAGACAACTTTAGTTGGTGTTTGAATAGTCTGAAATGCCTGATGCATGGTCATTTGATGCCATCTATTATTGTGATTGACAGAGATTTAATGCTCATGAATGTTGCAAAGAGAATATTTCCTACCTCTTGTCATTTCTTGTTTAGATGACATATAAGAAAAAAATATAATTATTCATTACAAGAAAACTTTTTACACCAAAGAGAAAGTTGACCTATTCTTCTTTGGTTGGAATATAATGGTGTTGGCTGAAACTGAAGAGGAATTTCTACAACTGTTTGGTAGGCCTAATGAGGATCTTCGAGATTACCTTAAATTACTTGAATATGTGAATAATACATGGATTGCTAAGTATAAAAAAAATTTGTCGCTTGCTGGACTGACATTATAATGCATTTTAAAAACACATCAACAAATAGGTACGTTTTTACGATATCGTGCAAGTTTCAAAAACATAACTGCTATATAATATTATTAACATCAAGTATCCATACATATTCATTATCTTATCTTTTCAGAGCTGACAGTGCACATGCAAAGTTAAAAAGGTATCTAGGATCATCTCTTTAAAATTTTGAGACTAGTTGGGATAAAATTCATGCACTTTTAGAGTTACAACATACTAAATTAAGGCTTCCTTCAAAAATAGTATAAATATAGTATTACACAACTTCAAGTATCCTAATATAAATTTCTTCATGGTGTTGTATCCATTGTTGCACTGAATAAGATTGTGGAGGAATAAAAAAGAAGCAATATTGTTGGTATCGATGATATTGCATGTAAGTACATATTAAGAAAGACTCACGGATTATCTTGTACATATGAGTTGACTGAGTATGGCAGAGTCAATATGCCAATTCCTTTTGATTCTATTGATAGCCATTGGAGAAAACTAAACATATCACCACCTGCGCCTATTGACTTCGACGTGGTAGTTGACGTGAGAAATCGTTGGACAGAAGAGATATATAAGATAAACCAATGCTTTGTCAAAGCTAATAATTCTAAGAAGATAATCTTGTTGAAGAAAATGCGAGAGTTGGTTAATCCAATACTTCCTCTCTTATTGAACCTGAAGTTAAGATAAGAAAACGTGGTAAGAATAATATCAAAAATGAAGCATCGACTCGTCGACTACCTATGGCACACGAGTTGCTAACTTATGCACAAGATAGCTATTTGGAGCTGCCATCTCAGAATAATATTCAAGTTTCTTCCAAATTTATATTGCGTCCAAAGAAAAATGTAGGTTGTTAAATATTCATCAAATATTTCTTTTGAGTTAAATATTAAATATTTTGTTAATACTTCAAATGTAGGTTGTTCGAGCACGTTCTTCAACTAGGCTAAACTATTTAGATCAATTTTTGGAACCAATTCATTCATGGATTGTACATGTAAAAGATGTGCAAACGGACGGTAATTGTGGATATCGAGCTGGTACAAGTTTGCTTGGTTTTGGTGAGACGGGATGGACTCAAGTGAAGAATTGAATTGTTATCCCCATTTATATGCAGGTATATATGAAAGTTGTCGGCGCGTGGAGGAGATTAGATATTCTCGGAGTCACTTTAACGGTATTGCACCATATGACAAGTGGATGATTATGTCTGAGATGGGATTTCTCATATCATCTCATTATAATGTGGTATTATTTTTTGGTCACAACTTCAGAGTCTGATTTTCTTGCCACTTAAAACTCCACCAATCTCTACTATAGCACACCGATCCATTTCAATTGGTTTGTTAACAATAATCATATCATTGAGCTATATCTACACAATGGACATCCAGTACCCCCACTGGCATATAAATGGCATGAGTATCGACTATCGAGTGCTGAAGGTTGGGACAGTGCGTACAAGAATGGACTGCAAATGTATAATGAGTTGTTCAGTGTTCTATTGATTTTGGATGTACAATCAATATTGATCAAACATTGACTTCAATTGATATATGTTTGTTATTTTTGGGTGTGTCTTTTACTTTTGAAAATTTATGAATTTTGAAACATAATTACAGTACTTTGATTTATTTTCAAATTTTAGAATTCGACCTATTCTTTTTGGTTGGATGTGTCTTTTACTAAATGATGGAATGACAGATGCATCCAATTGGGTGCCTTCCTGCAATATCATCCACTTTATCATTTGAACTATGTACTTCAGTACCTCCCTATCCATTTTACTCTTATTTTATCATTTAAGTGCATAATAATTAAATAACTCTAAAGTAACATTAATACCAACACCAATCATTCAGCCAAAGAATACCTATGAATGTTCGGCCGATAATGGCCGAACATATACTCTCTGTTCGGCCGTCAGAGGCCGAACACTAGATACACTGTTCGGCCTCTGACAGTCGAACAGTGAAAAAAATTTCAAAAAAAACCCAGTAGCCCTAGAACGTTTGGTCGTTAACGACCGAACAAATTTTCCCTATTCAGTTGTCAGAGGCCGAACGCTATATATATTGTTCGGCCTCCCACAGCCGAACAATGAGATAATTTTGACACATTGGAGCCAAATGTTGAGTATTTTCTGTCACTAACAGAAATAAGCATGGTAAAATGTATTTAACAGTTATTTAAGAGATTTTTTTTTAACAAATAGCATATATAGATAATGCAAGAAAACAAATATATTCTAAATATTTGACATTGACATTAAAATCCAACTATACAGAGGGATTGAATTGAAAACACTTAGAAAAACACACACATTTCAGATTTAAAGAGTTCCAGAAGTCACTTATTACCAGACAAAGAACTCATAAAATTAAAGTCTCAAAACACGTGGTTTGCATAAAATCAACTAAATATTTCAAGTTATATAAGTTCAATAATTATACATATTAACTGAGCAAATACAAGCAAACAATACGGTTCTATTTTTTTCATTTATATACACGAGTATCCTTCATCGGATATTCTTCTTCACCACCTTCAAGTTCTTGCTTCATATTGTAGACTGTATTGTTTAAAGTAGGTATAATGTGCTCTCCCATCACCCCTCTTTGAAGCGTAGGTTCGCAAATCCGTAATGCATGAGCAACACACTGAAAAAATTAGAAACGCATCAAAATGAGAAATTTATGCTTAAAATTTAAAAATATTTGAATTTTATACCTGAGAAAGAATGTTAGGTTCCCGGGAACCTGTACGACGGACTTTGAATTACAGGGTAAGATATCTAGAGGTACCAGTTCATGTACTGATCTATTGATACCCACTAATATGTCACTGGCACGCTCCTTTTCCTCTTCAGATAATACATGACTACACCACCTCTCCTAAAAATGATTTACACTATCGTAGGATAATATGTACTGCCTCAACTGTATCCTCTTCTACAATGAGATGGAGGGATAGGTGAAGAAGGTATAATCTGCACTCTACGAAACTGTCGTAACACTCTTTCTAAATGATATGGTTTAACAATATCAACACACTTTATACATCCAGTGAAAAAGGCAACATCAAGGAACGGGTGATGATATCTGGATTCTTGATATGGGTTCCATACGACCTACGTATGAAAAAGTTAACATTAGTATAATTGTTATCCAAATTATATGCACTGCTTAGTTGTTTAGTAACAAATTTACCTCATTTGCTCGCAAGTAATCAAGAGATTTACGTACTGCTTGTAACTTGTCCAACTATTTTCCCGCTGATCCACCTGAACCCCACATGCAAGCACGTGGAAGAGCATTCGTGTATTCCATATTGTGTGGGGGTCTCATTGAAAGTACACCTAGAGGGGGGTGAATAGGTGTATGGCTAATCTAATGCAAACTAATGATGCAGAATTAAAAACTAATTGCAACACACTTAGTGTAACAAAAGAGTGTAGCCGAATTCCCGGTGAAGGGCTCTGGACTAACTCCTCTAAATTCCTCTGAATAAGAGTTGAGGTGCTATTTGAAGCTCTCTTGGTTCAACAAAAGTGTGGCACACAATCAATACCAAGCATATAAGATATGAACAATATGATGCAGTGAAAGGTAAATAAGAGAGAGAGAGTTTAGAGATAGTGAATCAATCGCAAACAATAAGATATGTTTCGAGATTCGAGTCACTGCTCTATGTCCCCACCTTCACACAGAAGGATTTCCACTATATCGTCCACACATGACTTCCCACACAGTGAACCTCCACTGAGAATTTGGGCAAATACAACTAGGAGTACACAACTCCTCTCTCCAACAAATACAACCTCTATACAAGAGGCAAGGCACAACAAACACCTCTCACTGGAGGGATAAGGCACTAAGCCAAACAAAAATCAACCTCTCAATAGACGGATAGGCACAAAGCCAAAAACCACAATCACCTCTACACTTAGAGGGATACCAACACAACCTCCAAAATCATCTCTAACTAGAGGGATAACACAAACTCAAAGTAAAGAGGTTTACAACACTTGGTGGTCTCAACAAACCACAAAATAATTTTCTTACCAAAAACAAGATCCTATAGATAGGATAGAGATGATAGCTCAAGTGTGAGAATACAAGGAGTTTGGAAAACAAATCACAAAGAAAAATACTTGGAAAAAATGCTAGATAATGATTGAAATGAAGATCAAACCCAATATCTCAAATACTCTATTTTTCTTTGAATTTTTCAACCCTTGAAAAAAAATAAAGCTAAAATCTTTAACCCTAAAAACTCTTTAAAAACTTGTTACTAAAACACTTAAGAAGATGAGAATTTTTACTCTTGAAAAACTTATCCAGAACAACTCAAGAGGTGGTCTATTTATAGCCCCACAAAATTCTGCCCATTGGCAGTCTGGAAAGGGCAGAATTGCCCTTCCAGTCGACCGCCCGATCAACCGGCCAACGGTCATTTTTATGACCGTTGTGCCTCTGGTCGACCGCTCGGTCGACCGGGCCAAAGTCAACGGTCGACCGGTGATTGAGAATTTCCTGCACACAAAATAAAGATTATTAGATTTAAAATTAAAGGTGTGAGGTGCTCAATTCGAATCCGCGGTAGCAGTGGCTATGCGGGTCGTGATCCTCTGGGAGGGACTAGCGATGGAAGCGTTTGTAAGATTCTCTAAAATTTATCTTTTTTTAGTTATTAATAAGAAAATATTGGTTAGGTTAGAAAGAGAGCGGTATTTACAATGAGTCGGAAAGAAAGAGTTGGGAAATAGTGATTTAATCTACAAAAATAAAATAAAAGAAAAGAAAAGAAATAAACACTAACCTTGGTTGAAGAAAAACGTGAAATCCTAACACTTTCTACCTTGCTTAGGAGGCGTTGAACACATAATTCATAGGATCGATCTCAGTCTCCTGTTCGCATTATATCATCAAGTCTCGCACAAGCATGAAGTGATACGTCTTGAGGAGGAGAATATCTCCATGAAATATCGTTGGCACCCACCAAGATTAGTTATACTTATGCGTTGGAAATCACTTGCATGTCATCAACAACAACAGAGATAAAGAGAAAAAGAAAAGAAAGCAAAAAGAAAAGTAAAACAATGCACATAAAAACAATGAACAAAAGAAAAAGATTACCTTTATTACTTGATACAATGGCAGAGAAGAGAAGCATACATCGGTGTCACGCTCAACATAGCCCTCTCCCTCACTTACATAAAAATTAAAAGAGAAAAGAAAACCTAAACTAGAAAGAAGAAAACCTAAAACCCTAGATTTGACCCTCTGGCTCTGGACTCTGTGTGCCCTTCTCTGTTGCTCTGCAGGGGTATTTATAGGAGCTGGAAGAAGTAGAGTCCCAGTACAACTCTGTCCTGCAACTTGTTATCATGTTGATAACCGAATATGTCTTATCTTCGGATTGAATTGGAAAGTTTGATCAACATAAGAGTTGTAGGTCTTCCAGTCTTCTTTCTGGGGCATCTTATATCATCGGATTTGAATATCTTTAGCAAAAGTTATGATCTGAATACTAAAACGTGTACAGTCTAAATCCGAATTTTTTGAAACAATTTTATCTTTGCACTCTCCTCCTTTTATCTTTTATCCTCGTCCTGCAAGTATTTAGGGTTGAATAGAAGTCTATCCTTCCCTCTTCTTTTAGTATTTGCAACTATTGCCCTTGGGTAATTGCAATTTTGGCAATTGATATTTGCAACTTTTACATTGAGCTTGAATATGGGCTTTTGGGCTTCTTTTTGGGCTTTATTCTTTATTTTTTATTTACTCAAGGCCTGCACACAATAAATCATAAAATATTAGTAAATGTGCAGAATTATATGAATAAATATGAAAATGTGATGGTAAATGTCATGATAAAAATGCACTTTTCAATACCAATCACACCCCCACACTTATCTTTTTGCTCGTCCTCGAGTAAAAATCAAAGAAAAAGAAAAAGAAAAGAAAAATTAATCTAACCTAACTCACTTTCGTAGGAATCACGGTTGCACTTAGCATGTGCAACAAGCCGTTAAACCTCTAGGTTACCCTAGAGGACGAGTGTTGTCTCGTGAGGGTTTTCAGCGGATTGCACCCACAAAATCCATAAAAAGGAAATATTTGAAATACTTTTGAAAAGACTAAGTAGTCTATAAGTTTTTAGGATCCTCATTTTTATTCATTCTTAGACTTAGTCTTTATAAAGTAAATTGTTATCCATTTTAGGTAAGGGTCAAAATTGAACTTCTAATATAGCCTTTTTCGTTACCAAAAATCATATGCATCCTTATGGATTTTTACTAGGAATTCCTTAACTTGGACTCTCATGCCTCTTTATTATTTTTATAACTCATCTAATTTTCTTTCGTGTAAGTATCAAGGCTTCTTGAGGCCCTCATACCTAACTAATTGACTATTAGATGTGTTAATATAATATATATATATTTTTTTAAATGTATAACTCATCTAATTTTCTTTCGTGTAAGCATGAAGGCTTCTTGAGGCTCTCATACCTAACTAATTGACTATTAGATGTGTTAGTACATATATAAGTAATTTTTCCTTAATTTCCTTAGGCTTTCTAATCCACCCATGTAACGAACTTAAAGTCGATGACTCCCAAACCGGTTGGCTTTAGGGCACCAGGTGAGAAAACACCCCGCTGACTCAAATTCGAGTGAACTAGGCCCCAAAACTAAGGACTTTATTTTATTTACTCACCTTTAGGCATGAATACTTATGCTTCTTGAGGAACATGTATCAGCTTAATTAGTGATTTTCTTTTTTTTTTTAATATATATAGGGCACAAGAGTCTTTGTCTTAGAATCCTAGATATGCATTAGGTATGCAAATTTTATTAAGGTAAAAATCAAGACTAATTAATTATTCAATTTCTCCTCCTATACCTAAAATTTAAACATTTTATTTATTTTGACCAAGTTTTTAGAAATCCTAATCATGATTTTCCTAATCCTTAAAACTAACTTAGATTTCTTTCAAAAGATAAGTCAAAATATTGTCCTTTTTATAATTTTTTTTTTTAGAAATTTTTTTTTTAATTAGCAAATTTTTTGTTAGTTTCTAACTATGTTAGTTAAGCCCACCCCCACGCTTATCTCATGCATTGTCCTCAATGTATGAATGAATGCATATATGCATGAAAAAGAAGAAGGGAAGGCAGAAGTTAGCTTAAGGTGGTGGTTCCGGTGGTGGTCTAATTGGTCCACGAAATGCGGCCCAATCTACTTTTTGTGGAATTCGGGGAACCCACCAGAAATCTTTTTTGTATAACCCACTAAAATGATGTCTGTATTAACATTTTTTAAAAATTCCACCCCATCAAATTTCCAAATTCCATAATTAATTTCAGAGTCAAATGTGTCAACCGCCTTGTCCCAGAATGGAGTGTGAAAAGATGGAATGATTGACTTGGACGTCATAGGTACAGGAACGAATACCGACTCAGGAAAGAAACTTAAATCAAGTAAGGGTTCAGGAGTCGGGCTAGGTTCAGGAAGTGGGTCCAAATCAATAAGTTGAAGCTCAAGTCCACAATAATCCTCCCACAATGGAATGTGACTCAATATTGGTGATTCAAGTTCAGGAATGATAGGAGTGGGAATCAAGACTGACTCTAAAAGATTACCTAAGTCGGGTAACAAAACAGGAGTCAATAATGATTCGGGAATTTGAACTTGATCACAGATTTGAGAATCTAGGTCACATATCTCATTGGGTTCAATTTCATAAAAATGAGAACTTGCCAATTTATCCATGGGACTTTCAAAATTGCACAATTGGTCAAGTTCAATATGATCATCAAAAATGGGTGATTCAAATTCATGATGAATTGGAACAGGATCCAATGTTGACTCGGGAAAAGGAAATCAAGTGGAGACACCGGAGTCATTATTGAATCAGGAAGTAAAATTGAATCATCAGGTGGGAGATCATGATCATATTCATGCTCAAGTTCTATTTCAGGAAAGGAAGAACTTGCCAAACTATCAAAAATTGGAGTTTCGGCAAGTTCAAATGATGGCACTGAAGTAGAATCTTGTTGTCCAAAGCAACTTGGTTCGTCGGCTCTAAGAGAGTGGTTAGCGAAAGCAGAATTGGCCGGATGGTGAGAACGTAAAGATTGAACCATCAGATCTATATCATGATCACGGGCTAATCTAGCCTGAGTCATGGCTGCAAGCATCCTTTCATAGTTGATAGGTGCATCATGTTGTGATTGGACTTGAAAGGATGAAGTGTAATCGTGATGAAGTTGTGAGTCGGTGGACTCACACATAATCATGTCTGCGATTGATGGTAATTGTTGCTTGGACTCATGCATACTTATCATTTCCCGGATAGATGGTATTCTATTCTGAATGGGTGGATCTGAGTATGACTCTTGGGAATATTGTGGACAAGGTGGAGACGGAGGACAAGTCGGTTGAAAATTGGACTCGGGGGAAGCGAAACCCCATGAACTCTGTGAAGAGTTGAAAGTATGAAAATTATGGTCATAAGATGGGGGTATGGGTTATAATCATTCGGATAAGACCATTCCGGCACACTAGATTGGTCAAAGTTGTGATATGCCGGGTTGGTAATATCCGAAAAATAGTTAGGTGGTAATATGGATTAAAATTGGAAAAATTATTATTATATGCCATATCACACCAACACAACAAAGAAAAAGAAAACAAACAAATAAACAAACAAACAAAAAAGAAAAAATTCTAACCTAAGTTAGGGTAGACCTATGACCTAGACGACTCCTAACTGGTTAGACTGTCCACGGGAGTTAGGGTGCAGACTTTGACCACAAGTTAATCAGCCAGGTCAGGGCAAGAGTGGTGGGAGGTTTTCCGTCAAAGACGTTTCTTAATTAAATAACCACCAATCTTCGGGCTTTCGGCCCTCAATCCCCTTCCTAGACACTGATTTGACAGGAGTCAACTTACAGCACCGTTCCCCCTTAGGATAATCTCCTAATTGAGTCCGAGATGTCCCTAGGGCCAACGTCTACTAATTTTAAGTTAGGCTTGGGTTAGTGAGTGCTTGGGATATGATTTTTGGGCTAAGGAAGGGTGATGAAATCCCCACCTTATCTTGTTAATGGGTTATGCCCTTAAGATATTTTTGTGCAAGTGTACAAGATATGTAAATAAGATTCACTCAAAGCATGAAAATCAACCAAGAGATGAGTCATATTCTACATGCAATGTGTACGTATCTTGCTCCAGCACTCTTCAACAGTAAAATAAAGTAATTGAAAAGACACGTGCCTAATATGCAAACGCCTAATCAATTTTTATCATTAACAACAAATATTTTACTGTTGAATTAATTAGCAGTAAGCAGGGTTATCACAGAACAAATTTTAATAGAGAAGTACACAGATATTGCCAGTTTCAGAAACCTGCAAAAATTTCAGTCAGTAATCCTCTGCTACTGCCGCGGATCCGCGGCTATTGCCGCGTTTGCGCGGCAAAGTAGCAGGCTCTGCTGCTCTGCCTTCGAGGGCAGAGGCACAGAGTTGCTATATGTCCACTTCTGCTGTGTGTTTTTCTGTTCTCCAAACCTGCAAACAGAAAAGAATAAAAGAATTAGTTAATAAATTTTTTTTATTATTAAAGAATAACTTACCGTCCCTCCCCAGCAACGGCGCCAATTTGTTGATTGAGAATTTCCTGCACACAAAATAAGGATTATTAGATTTAAAATTAAAGGTGTGAGGTGCTCAATTCGAATCCGCGGTAGCAGTGGCTATGCGGGTCGTGATCCTCAGGGAGGGACTAGCGATGGAAGCGTTTGTAAGATTCTCTAAAAATTTATCTTTTTTAGTTATTAATAAGAAAATATTGGTTAGGTTAGAAAGAGAGCGGTATTTACAATGAGTCGGAAAGAAAGAGTTGGGAAATAGTGATTTAATCTACAAAAATAAAATAAAAGAAAAGAAAAGAAATAAACACTAACCTTGGTTGAAGAAAAACGTGAAATCCTAACACTTTCTACCTTGCTTAGGAGGCGTTGAACACATAAATCATAGGATCGATCTCAGTCCCCTGTTCGCATTATATCATCAAGTCTCGCACAAGCATGAAGTGATACGTCTTGAGGAGGAGAATATCTCCATGAAATATCGTTGGCACCCACCAAGATTAGTTATACTTATGCGTTGGAAATCACTTGCATGTCATCAACAACCAACAGAGATAAAAGAGAAAAAGAAAAGAAAGCAAAAAGAAAAGTAAAACAATGCACATAAAAACAATGAACAAAAGAAAAAGATTACCTTTATTACTTGATACAATGGCAGAGAAGAGAAGCATACATCGGTGTCACGCTCAACATAGCCCTCTCCCTCACTTACATAAAAATTAAAAGAGAAAAGAAAACCTAAACTAGAAAGAAGAAAACCTAAAACCCTAGATTTGGCCCTCTGGCTCTGGACTCTGTGTGCCCTTCTCTTTTGCTCTGCAGGGTATTTATAGGAGCTGGAAGAAGTAGAGTCCCAGTACAACTCTGTCCTGCAACTTGTTATCATGTTGATCACCGAATATGTCTTATCTGCGGATTGAATTGGAAAGTTTGATCAACATAATAGTTGTAGGTCTTCTAGTCTTCTTTCTGGAGCATCTTGTATCATCGGATTTGAATATCTTTAGCAAAAGTTATGATCTGAATACTAAAACGTGTACAGTCTAAATCCGAATTTTTTGAAACAATTTTATCTTTGCACTCTCCTCCTTTTATCTTTTATCCTCATCCTGCAAGTATTTAGGGTTGAATAGAAGTCTATCCTTCCCTCTTCTTTTAGTATTTGCAACTATTGCCCTTGGGTAATTGCAATTTTGGCAATTGATATTTGCAACTTTTACATTGGGCTTGAATATGGGCTTTTGGGCTTCTTTTTGGGCTTTATTCTTTATTTTTATTTACTCAAGGCCTGCACACAATAAATCATAAAATATTAGTAAATGTGCAGAATTATATGAATAAATATGAAAATGTGATGGTAAATGCATGATAAAAATGCACTTTTCAATACCAATCAACCGGCCCCCACCAAGAGTGGGGTGCTCTCAGTCGGTCGACCGCGCGGTCGACCGACCAAGCTGGCTGGCCATGTGCACATTTTCGTGCACGTCGGTCGACCGTGACGGTCGACCGTCTCTGGGTCCGATCGACCATCCGGTCGACCGCTAGAGCAGATTGGCTGGGATTTTTAGGATTTGAAAACTTATCTTTTTAACTTCAATTAATCACATAAAATCACATAAATTCTACAAAAATAAGTTCTTTTACTATCTTTGAAATACAAATATGTGTGACTAAAATTCAACACATATTATAACTTATTTGAACCATTTTTGTGACATTGAAATTTATCTTTAAACCAAAATTGGTATTTTCCAAAAACCAAACTTTGAAATGGAAATCCAATTTTTCCAAAACTCATATAAATACAAAAACATGATATTGAAATAACTTTGAAGCATATTGTATATGGATAGAATCCAATATACATATAAAGATATCTATCTATGTTTTTGACATGAAATCAAAAATCGGTTAAACCTAAAACCAAAACCAATAAACTATAAACCTGTGTGTATATGTGAACTTGAGCATATCAACACTATCTAATCTTTACACAAGATCTAAACTAAACAAACCGAAGTCTTCTTGTCTCCAAGCCGACTCGATCCAAACGCAATCCAACGAGCTTGACTCTAACCGAGTGGTAGATGCAATCTTGATGCGCGAGCTCTCGAATCCACATGTGAAAGCTCCAAAACTCCTTTGTTGAAGCTAATCACATACTAATATCTCGATCAAATATCTAAAACTAAATATCACAAGATTACTAGTAAACTATAACTACATGAGTTAATCATCATCAAAACTAGAGTGAAGGGCCTCTGGGCTAACAATCTTCCCCTTTTTGATGATGACAAAACTCATGGAGTTATATATGCATGGATTAAAGTTAAGCTTCATAGAAGCTCCTCCTAACTCATGCATAGCAATAAACATAAAAATATGCAATGAATGCTCAATACAAATATACATAAATGAAGAATACTTCTCCCCATTTTGCATAAACAAAACATATATGCTCTTATACCAATTGAAAAAACAAACATGCGTATAAAATAATTCTCCCCCTTTTAAAATAATTCTCCAAAATACTTCTCCCCTTTTAAACATGCATATAACAATATGCATATAAAACTCAAAATATTTAAACATGCATATAAAACTCCAAAATATATCTCCCCCTTTTTGTCAATTCATCAACAAAGGGGCATAAATAAAATCTCAAAACAAATAATAAGGGGCATAAATAATACTCCTCCTCCTTTTTGTCAAAACAAACAATAAAGTTATATGCTATATACATTCATGAAGAGGAGAGACATAAAGTTAACTCCCCCTGCATACATGCATTTATATGAAAAGAGATGACTAAACCCTAGCTACATAAAGCATAATATATAATGTATAAAGGAGATGTGAAGCTCCTACTACACACGTGTAAGATATAAAGAAGAGCGGCCAAGCTCCTCAATATGAGATACACTCAACATGAATCTATATATAGAGAAGATGTTAAGCCTCCCTTGCATATAAGAAATACATATAAAAAAACATTATGAACCAATCTATGATACCAATTGAAAATAAACAAAAGATATCAATTGAAAGTAAACAAAGACTTTTAGGATATCAAAAGATACCAATTGAAAATATCTTGTAGACTTTATGATGCCAATAGAAAATGAAACATTTTGTGTTTTTGATACCAATGAAAAATATATATATTGTAAATCTTGATACCAATTGCAAATATTTATACCAATTGAAAGTATTTTATAATTTTGATACCAATTGTAAGTATGTATATTGTAAGTTTTGATATCAGTTGAAAGTAAAAAACCAAATTTTTAGCTAAACATAGCTCATTTCAATATAGATACCAATGTAAAATGAAACATGATACCAATTGAAAAATAAACCAACTTTTTGGTTAAACGAATCATCTTGCAATAAAGATACCAAATAGATAATATTATCAATTTAAGATTCTTGATTTCAATATTGAAAATGTTAGCATATACCAATTAAAAATTTTAACATGATACCAATTGAAAGAAAATTTTCATTAGTAGCGTAGGATACCATTGAAAAGGAAAATATCAATTGAATAAAATCATTTTTCATCATAAATAGTGGGAGTAAGATACCAATTGAAAATAAAACCGATTGAAAGATAAAACATGAATCCCCCTTTATGAAATACTAATGAAAACAATGCATAAACTTATATAAGATACCAATTGAAAAATAATTGACATTAAGGAGTAAATCAAGCTTAGCATAAACATAATTTGTACTTTAAGATGTAAATATATTGCAAGCACACTTAAATCATATATATATGTATGAAAAATGAATACCAATCGAAATTGATACTATTTAAAATTTGGAGCATACATATATAGAAAACACATATGAGTATACAAACAAAATATCAATTGTGATACTAATTGAAAAATATGATGAGTATCAGATGTATAACTCATACTACCTCCCTTTCATGCACATGTTAAAAAGATTTTCAATAAGAGCATATAAGGCATGGTCGCCCATCCGTCCTCCCTTGAAGGGTAGAAGTTTTCAAAAATAAAATTTGAAAATAATTTGAAAACTCTACCAATAAAAGAATGTGAACTAGCTTTATGATAATCTTCTAACCTAGTATGGAATCCTTCAAGTAAGGAATAAAATATGAATGAATCCATGAAAAAATGAAAATCATACGATCATCAACACTCAAATAGCAATAAAGTTCATATAATCTCATGAAAAATAAATCATGAATAAACATCAACAAAGAGTCTAAAACGTCATGTAATCAACAAAATCAAGGAATAAGACATTTATGTTCAATTATGAAATTCTTTCTCAAAAACATGAAAATCATCAAAACTAAATAGGCTTCAAGGTATATGTATGTTTTGTCTAAACTAGAAGTATACATACATATCCCTAAATACAAATGAGTCCATAATAAAAATTTGCATGAAAGGCAAATGACTCAAGGGCACACATGTATATCTAAAGTTTTGACAAAATTAACATATACATGAAGCTAAACACATTATCATGAAAAACATGTACGAAAAATTGGGAATACAAGTCAAAATGCAGGAATCATCAAAACTAGGTTATACTAATACATCCAGTGGGTGCAAATGAGCAATTAAGCACAAACATACAATAATTAATTTGTGGCTCACTAGTTGTACAAGTATATACACAAGTTTAAATGAAAACTACATCTAAACATGCAATCAAAATCATGAAGTGCAAAAATCATAAACACAAACCAGTATGATCATTATGTAAATGCACATTCTTAAACTATGATATACAACATAGTTAAACTATAGTGAGAACACAAAATATGGGTCCATATAAACATGGGTGTATCTCAAATACTATACATGTATGTCAATGGTCTAATTATCATGGTATTTAACATAATGAGCATTAAAACATGACATACTAAAAATCAATAATATGAAAGCATGTAACTAAATGGGAGTTTAGAGATAGTTACCAAAACCAATAGGGCTTATCTCTATATCTCTAAACCAAGGTGGTCTCCCCACCAAACTCCCCTTGAAAGTGATGCATCTAAAATAGTCATCATATAACTCAGAACGCATCCACCATCAAGGCACCAATGCCCTCATGTCAAGTGAGAGCCCACACCTATATCAAATAAAATAGGAGTGGCTTTTGGTACCCATACCTTATTGGGTCCATGGGGGTTAGCACCTTTCCTATCCCAAATAAATTTGTAACGCCCCGATCCCGGCGGATACGGGGTCGTCACTGCAACGTATATACGTAGGTCAGAACTACCCTCCCGTATATACGCTAAGCATCAGTACAGACAAGAATCAGAGTACGGAAGCATATGGTGCATTATACATTCCAACACATGAATACAATCACAAAGTTATCACCAGAAGTGATCCAATATTACATGAATATCACATCACTAATATGCGCAAATGCGAGAGTACAAACGGTATACATATATGATGGTACAAAAGGGAGCTCACATACAGGTATACAAGGTAAAGTACAAGAGTAAATAGAAAAAGGGCACTCACGAGTTTGCTAAGAGGAAACTCGAGAGGCATACAGGGGGCCTGGAAGGATGTGGCTCTGGACGGTCGGCTGGAGATCCACGCTACCGCTGCGCCACTCTGATGCAGTAACGGGGAGAATCCACACGCTCCGGGCTCCATAACCTGGACATGAGAATCCAGGGGAGTCAGTGAAACTCCCCAGGCGAGTATGATATAATGCCAGTTGGCGAGCCAGGATGAGTACGAGTGTCAAGTACAGAAGACAGGAGGGTTAGAACACAAATGAAGTATATAAGAAATGATATCAAATAGGAAATACTCAGGAGGCAGATAGGTTAGGGCAAGCATGAACAGGTATGGCATAATAATCATAAAACAGGAAATCCGAATAAAACCCATACAACAAATATGGTAAGGCACATCACAGATTCATAGCCGTTTAAGTTGCAGGCTTTAGTATGCGTCCCATTCCACATACCTCTACTTACAACTTAAAGAGCCGATTATTATGACACTTTATTATTACTCGTCTTGCCCATATATCTCGGTATGTGTCTCGGTGTACGGCCAACTCACATACATCCATATATAAGCAAGTCGAGGTTGTTATTGGAAATCAGCGGTTGTATCAACGAACTATGTTTACAGTGGGTCCCGTGCATGCCCGGGACCACGGTCCCCGGTGTTCCGTTGCATGGTGACGGAACCAGCCGCAAGGCCTAACAGGAGGGACTTATGTATGCCCTATAATAACAGGAATAAGGGAGCCAGCTCTCCCCTCGGTCCCCTGGAGGCCCTCAGGTCAGACCGGAACATGATTGTACAATATACCTAATACCACTGTAAACACGAACACATATCGATATCCGCATGTTTCCCCCGACCCAGTACAAGTTGGTCCTTTTTAGGATTCATTAGTTTAATTATCACTTTACGGGAATAACTGGAACAGGACATGATCAGGAAATCAGGAGTACATAAGTACTATATAGTCAGGTCACTGCATATAAAGCAGGAATACAAGTCACTGATCATGATACAGGATAATAAGGTAAGGTTCCCGTAAAGTGATAATCACAAGTCAAGTATATCATGCTGGGTGTCAAGTGATAGCATGACAGGGTGGTGATAATTAGTAAACAACCAAGCATATCAAAGGATTGATAATATTTAACCAGCAACTAAACATGATAAAAGATCGATAATAGTCTGGGTAAATCATGGTCATAACAATAGGGTCTTGCCAAATAATGGCATGGCAGGTGTTCAGGTGATAACATACTAAATGGTCAGGTGATATACATGTGTTAAAAGGAAGCATACAACTAACAAGTCTGAAGCAATGACAAGTAGTAACATGGAAGTGACTCAAAGCCCAACGACCACGAAGGGTCGGCCACGCATGGTATACGATAAAGAAGCAAGCATATCATAAGCATGGTACAAGCACAAGATGAAGCTACCATAATACAAGCAATGTAGTGCAATACATGAATATGGAAATAAGAAGCGAAATACTCATCGACCGATGAAACGGGAAACTCAAATAGAGGCGAGACTACTCGCCTAAATCACCAATATGCCAAAAGATCCAAAATCCACGGAAGCTCGGGATGCGCCATAACCTGTGATAAAATATGTAGGGTGAAGAGAAGAGAGAAAGAGAGAAGGGAAGATGATGTTTGTCAAGTGACAAGTCAAGTAATACATATCAAGTAACGAGTCATGAAGTACAAGATACAAATACATGAACCAAGTATAAGATCCAAAGTTAAGAAGATAAGCAACTATAACAGACAGCCAATAATTAGTCGACTGGGTGGACAGGGTAGTCGACTAATAGAGGGGTTAGTCGACTAGGAAGATGGGGTAGTCGACTAATACTGTGATCCAGAGAGTTGGATTTTTTTTTCAGGAAAAGGTTAGTCGACTAGGGTCATATGGGTAGTCGACTAACAGACATGACAAGTCGACTAACAGTTATGTTAAGTCGACTAAATCTGAGATACAGAGAGTTAAGGTTCCTGGTTCAGGAAAGGTTAGTCGACTAGGGTCAAGGGTGTAGTCGACTAAGGGCCTCTAGTCGACTAGGAACTAAGGTAAGTCGACTAATACTGTGTTTCTTAGAATTGTGTTTCACAGGACAGAATAAGTTAGTCGACTAATGTCTAGGTCTAGTCGACTAATCGTGGGAAAACAGCAAACAGAACAGATTTTCTAGGGTTGGGTTTGATGGCTAAATAACAAGAATTGAAGACACAAATCAACAAGAATATGCAAACATAAGTAGACTAAGAGTTGTACAAGTCTTGGTGAGGGAAATTACTTACCAAAAGGAGTGGTGGTGGTTGATGATGAAGAAGAAGAGGAAAGGTAGAGATGGTGATGATCCTTGAGGAAGAAGGAGATGGAGGAGTTGTTGTTGTTGGTGTTGGAGGAGGTGGAGCTTGGCCGGAGTTGGGAGGGGTCCTCGCCGGCGACGAGATGGCTGGCCGGCGGTGAGGGTCGGCTGGCTCTCTTGGAGAAGAGGAAGAAGAAGAAAGAAATGAGAAGAGAAAAGAAAGAAAAAGGAAAAAGAAATGTAAGGGAAAGTTTATATAGGTTTTAGATTTTATGAAGGAGATGCAAACAATGAAAAGAGAGGGGGTTTTTGTGTAAATAGGGGGAGGGTGAGGTGTCCCTCACTTGGCCACTTGGCCGGCCATGGAAGAGAGAGAGAGATGCATTCAATGGGGGTAGGTGGGAGTTGGTGGAAGAAGAAAAGGAATTTGGAATTGTTGGAATTTTGGAAAATGGGAATTCTTGTGGATTGTGAAGGAAGGAAAGAAATGAAGGAAAAGGAAAAAGGAAAAGAAATTGGAATAAGGAAGATATTCCCTTGGAAGTGAAAGTGGAATAATGGAAGTGGCGGATTCCCGAAACTGAGTCGTGGATGCTGAAATCTTTCGGGAAAACACCGGAATCGTCCGAAATTCAAGTATCTCGGAACGACCCGAAATAATTATCAAAAATCAAGAATATTAATCTAAGAATTATAGTGAAATCCGTTTTAAGAAATACTTTATAGTTTTAAAACTAAAAATCCCGGAATCAGTTACCTACCGACTCCGATGGAATTTTCATAAAATCATAAAATCCTCAGAAAAAGAATGTAGGTAGAAAATATGATTCTAAGGAATAAAGCCTAAAGGACCATCATGAAATTCCAAACTGTTAGAATTAAAAATCTAGGAATCGGTCAGCGGCACTGGCCGACACCGGTTTTGAAGACTTTCATTTTAATTCCAGAAAAATCTAGAAAATCATAGAAAATATATAATATTGGAAAATGATATTTAAAACTAAAATCGGTCAATTCTAATTATCAGAATGTCTAAATCGAGTAATACTCTAGGATCGGCCTTCGGTTCAGACTAGGGCTGACTCCGAATCCACGAATCCAAATCCAAGACAAAACAGTCATATAAGGAATTCATAATACAGAATAAATACAGGAAACAAATCGAAAAAATACGACCGAAAATCTGAATACGCAACTAAGTACGTATTCCGGGAACGGGGTATTACACCATCCACCCACCTTACAAAAAATTGCGTCCTCGCAATTTCGTTAAGGGGTAAATTGAATACAAAGGGGACAGCGGTGGAATTTATACCAATTAAGATATGAAGCACTAGAGGTAGGGCTCTCAAGTCGACTGAACAATAATCATCCTCCGCACTTCCGGCTGTATAAATCTTCGAATAATGCTGAATAATACTGCTGATGTCGTGGCTGTGAAATAAATAAGCCAGAATACCGAAGACAAAGAAAACCCTGATAGTCCTGAGCATAATATAAGAAGACCGATAATTAAGAATCCCGAATACCAGGCATCAATCACTCTGACGATATAGTAGAGAATGTAGAATATCCGTAGAGAATTCCGACTGCTGACTCCTGAAAGATAGCCAGATCAAGATCGATCTGGAGAATACCAAGCTTCATAGAATTCACCGAAGAGATCACATAATAGCTTCATGCAGAACCAGCCACTACCTTCCTAGTCTATCATATCTTAATGTTGGTATAAGGGCTTCATAAAACCAAAACAGGGAAAGGATAGGAAGGATTTAGGAATCAAAGGAAAGATGGCCAAGAAATAGATAACTCTGCACTTGTAGTTGGAATGTATAACCAGGACTCAAGTATTCCAGTTGCAATTTTATACCATTAATTTGCCCTCTGGACGTACTGAGGAAGTTAGAGCCTAAGCTCTGATACCATCCTGTAACGCCCCGATCCCGGCGGATACGGGGTCGTCACTGCAACGTATATACGTAGGTCAGAACTACCCTCCCGTATATACGCTAAGCATCAGTACAGACAAGAATCAGAGTACGGAAGCATATGGTGCATTATACATTCCAACACATAATACAATCACACAAAGTTATCACCAGAAGTGATCCAATATTACATGAATATCACATCACTAATATGCGCAAATGCGAGAGTACAAACGGTATACATTATGAATGGTACAAAAGGGAGCTCACATACAGGTATACAAGGTAAAGTACAAGAGTAAATAGAAAAAGGGCACTCACGAGTTTGCTAAGAGGAAACTCGAGAGGCATACAGGGGGCCTGGAAGGATGTGGCTCTGGACGGTCGGCTGGAGATCCACGCTACCGCTGCGCCACTCTGATGCAGTAACGGGGAGAATCCACACGCTCCGGGCTCCATAACCTGGACATGAGAATCCAGGGGAGTCAGTGAAACTCCCCAGGCGAGTATGATATAATGCCAGGTGGCGAGCCAGGATGAGTACGAGTGTCAAGTACAGAAGACAGGAGGGTTAGAACACAAATGAAGTATATAAGAAATGATATCAAATAGGAAATACTCAGGAGGCAGATAGGTTAGGGCAGCATGAACAGGTATGGCATAATAATCATAAAACGGGAAATCCGAATAAAAACCCATACAACAATATGGTAAGGCACATCACAGATTCATAGCCGTTTAAGTTGCAGGCTTTAGTATGCGTCCCATTCCACATACCTCTACTTACAACTTAAAGAGCCGATTATTATGACACTTTATTATTACTCGTCTTGCCCATATATCTCGGTATGTGTCTCGGTGTACGGCCAACTCACATACATCCATATATAAGCAAGTCGAGGTTGTTATTGGAAATCAGCGGTTGTATCAACGAACTATGTTTACAGTGGGTCCCGTGCATGCCCGGGACCACGGTCCAGGGTGTTCCGTTGCATGGTGACGGAACCAGCCGCAAGGCCTAACAGGAGGGACTTATGTATGCCCTATAATAACAGGAATAAGGGAGCCAGCTCTCCCCTCGGTCCCCTGGAGGCCCTCAGGTCAGACCGGAACATGATTGTACAATATACCTAATACCACTGTAAACACGAACACATATCGATATCCGCATGTTTCCCCCGACCCAGTACAAGTTGGTCCTTTTTAGGATTCATTAGTTTAATTATCACTTTACGGGAATAACTGGAACAGGACATGATCAGGAAATCAGGAGTACATAAGTACTATATAGTCAGGTCACTGCATATAAAGCAGGAATACAAGTCACTGATCATGATACAGGATAATAAGGTAAGGTTCCCGTAAAGGTGATAATCACAAGTCAAGTATATCATGCTGGGTGTCAAGTGATAGCATGACAGGGTGGTGATAATTAGTAAACAACCAAGCATATCAAAGGATTGATAATATTAAACAGCAACTAAACATGATAAAAGATCGATAATAGTAATGTGGTAAGTCATGGTCATAACAATAGGGTCTTGCCAAATAATGGCATGGCAGGTGGTCAGGTGATAACATACTAAATGGTCAGGTGATATACATGTGTTAAAAGGAAGCATACAACTAACAAGTCTGAAGCAATGACAAGTAGTAACATGGAAGTGACTCAAAGCCCAACGACCACGAAGGGTCGGCCACTCATGGTATACGATAAAGAAGCAAGCATATCATAAGCATGGTACAAGCACAAGATGAAGCTACCATAATACAAGCAATGTAGTGCAATACATGAATATGGAAATAAGAAGCGAAATACTCATCGACCGATGAAACGGAAACTCAAATAGAGGCGAGACTACTCGCCTAAATCACCAATATGCCAAAAGATCCAAAATCCACGGAAGCTCGGGATGCGCCATAACCTGTGATATAAATATGTAGGGTGAAGAGAAGAGAGAAAGAGAGAAGGGAAGATGATGTTTGTCAAGTGACAAGTCAAGTAATACATATCAAGTAACGAGTCATGAAGTACAAGATACAAATACATGAACCAAGTATAAGATCCAAAGTTAAGAAGATAAGCAACTATAACAGACAGCCAATAATTAGTCGACTGGGTGGACAGGGTAGTCGACTAATAGAGGGGTTAGTCGACTAGGAAGATGGGGTAGTCGACTAATACTGTGATCCAGAGAGTTGGATTTCTGTTTCAGGAAAAGGTTAGTCGACTAGGGTCATATGGGTAGTCGACTAACAGACATGACAAGTCGACTAACAGTTATGTTAAGTCGACTAAATCTGAGATACAGAGAGTTAAGGTTCCTGGTTCAGGAAAGGTTAGTCGACTAGGGTCAAGGGTGTAGTCGACTAAGGGCCTCTAGTCGACTAGGAACTAAGGTAAGTCGACTAATACTGTGTTTCCTAGAATGTGTTTCACAGGACAGAATAAGTTAGTCGACTAATGTCTAGGTCTAGTCGACTAATCGTGGGAAAACAGCAAACAGAACAGATTTTCTAGGGTTGGGTTTGATGGCTAAATAACAAGAATTGAAGACACAAATCAACAAGAATATGCAAACATAAGTAGACTAAGAGTTGTACAAGTCTTGGTGAGGGAAATTACTTACCAAAGGAGTGGTGGTGGTTGATGATGAAGAAGAAGAGGAAAGTAGAGATGGTGATGATCCTTGAGGAAGAAGGAGATGGAGGAGTTGTTGTTGTTGGTGTTGGAGGAGGTGGAGCTTGGCCGGAGTTGGGAGGGGTCCTCGCCGGCGACGAGATGGCTGGCCGGCGGTGAGGGTCGGCTGGCTCTCTTGGAGAAGAGGAAGAAGAAGAAAGAAATGAGAAGAGAAAAGAAAGAAAAAGGAAAGAAATGTAAGGGAAAGTTTATATAGGTTTTAGATTTTATGAAGGAGATGCAAACAATGAAAAGAGAGGGGGTTTTTGTGTAAATAGGGGGAGGGTGAGGTGTCCCTCACTTGGCCACTTGGCCGGCCATGGAAGAGAGAGAGAGATGCATTCAATGGGGGTAGGTGGGAGTTGGCGGAAGAAGAAAAGGAATTTGGAATTGTTGGAATTTTGGAAAATGGGAATTCTTGTGGATTGTGAAGGAAGGAAAGAAATGAAGGAAAGGAAAAAGGAAAGAAATTGGAATAAGGAAAGATATTCCCTTGGAAGTGAAAGTGGAAATAATGGAAGTGGCGGATTCCCGAAACTGAGTCGTGGATGCTGAAATCTTTCGGGAAAACACCGGAATCGTCCGAAATTCAAGTATCTCGGAACGACCCGAAATAATTATCAAAAATCAAGAATATTAATCTAAGAATTATAGTGAAATCCGTTTTAAAGAAATACTTTATAGTTTAAAAAACTAAAAATCCCGGAATCAGTTACCTACCGACTCCGATGGAATTTTCATAAAATCATAAAATCCTCAGAAAAAGAATGTAGGTAGAAAATATGATTCTAAGGAATAAAGCCTAAAGGACCATCATGAAATTCCAAACTGTTTGAGAATTAAAAATCTAGGAATCGATCAGCGGCACTGGCCGACACCGGTTTTGAAGACTTTCATTTTAATTCCAGAAAAATCTAGAAAATCATAGAAAATATATAATATTGGAAAATGATATTTAAAACTAAAATCGGTCAATTCTAATTATCAGAATGTCTAAATCGAGTAATACTCTAGGATCGGGCCTTCGGTTCAGACTAGGGCTGACTCCGAATCCACGAATCCAAATCCAAGACAAAACAGTCATATAAGGAATTCATAATACAGAATAAATACAGGAAACAAATCGAAAAATACGACCGAAAATCTGAATACGCAACTAAGTACGTATTCCGGGAACGGGGTATTACAATCCACCCACCTTACAAAAAATTGCGTCCTCGCAATTTCGTTAAGGGGTAATTGAATACAAAGGGGACAGCGGTGGAATTTATTACCAATTAAGATATGAAGCACTAGAGGTAGGGCTCTCAAGTCGACTGAACAATAATCATCCTCCGCACTTCCGGCTGTATAAATCTTCGAATAATGCTGAATAATACTGCTGATGTCGTGGCTGTGAAATAAATAAGCCAGAATACCGAAGACAAAGAAAACCCTGATAGTCCTGAGCATAATAATAAAGAAGACCGATAATTAAGAATCCCGAATACCAGGCATCAATCACTCTGAACGATATAGTAGAGAATGTAGAATATCCGTAGAGAATTCCGACTGCTGACTCCTGAAAGATAGGCAGATCAAGATCGATCTGGAGAATACCAAGCTTCATAGAATTCACCGAAGAGATCACATAATAGCTTCATGCAGAACCAGCCACTACCTTCCTAGTCTATCATATCTTAATGTTGGTATAAGGGCTTCATAAAACCAAACAGGGAAAGGATAGGAAGGATTTAGGAATCAAAGGAAAGATGGCCAAGAAATAGATAACTCTGCACTTGTAGTTGGAATGTATAACCAGGACTCAAGTATTCCAGTTGCAAATTTTATTACCATTAATTTGCCCTCTGGACGTACTGAGGAAGTTAGAGCCTAAGCTCTGATACCATCCTGTAACGCCCCGATCCCGGCGGATACGGGGTCGTCACTGCAACGTATATACGTAGGTCAGAACTACCCTCCCGTATATACGCTAAGCATCAGTACAGACAAGAATCAGAGTACGGAAGCATATGGTGCATTATACATTCCAACACATGAATACAATCACAAAGTTATCACCAGAAGTGATCCAATATTACATGAATATCACATCACTAATATGCGCAAATGCGAGAGTACAAACGGTATACATATATGAATGGTACAAAAGGGAGCTCACATACAGGTATACAGGTAAAGTACAAGAGTAAATAGAAAAAGGGCACTCACGAGTTTGCTAAGAGGAAACTCGAGAGGCATACAGGGGGCCTGGAAGGATGTGGCTCTGGACGGTCGGCTGGAGATCCACGCTACCCGCTGCGCCACTCTGATGCAGTAACGGGGAGAATCCACACGCTCCGGGCTCCATAACCTGGACATGAGAATCCAGGGGAGTCAGTGAAACTCCCCAGGCGAGTATGATATATGCCAGGTGGCGAGCCAGGATGAGTACGAGTGTCAAGTACAGAAGACAGGAGGGTTAGAACACAAATGAAGTATATAAGAAATGATATCAAATAGGAAATACTCAGGAGGCAGATAGGTTAGGGCAGGCATGAACAGGTATGGCATAATAATCATAAAACGGGAAATCCGAATAAAACCCATACAACAAATATGGTAAGGCACATCACAGATTCATAGCCGTTTAAGTTGCAGGCTTTAGTATGCGTCCCATTCCACATACCTCTACTTACAACTTAAAGAGCGATTATTATGACACTTTATTATTACTCGTCTTGCCCATATATCTCGGTATGTGTCTCGGTGTACGGCCAACTCACATACATCCATATATAAGCAAGTCGAGGTTGTTATTGGAAATCAGCGGTTGTATCAACGAACTATGTTTACAGTGGGTCCCGTGCATGCCCGGGACCACGGTCCCAGGGTGTTCCGTTGCATGGTGACGGAACCAGCCGCAAGGCCTAACAGGAGGGACTTATGTATGCCCTATAATAACAGGAATAGGGAGCCAGCTCTCCCCTCGGTCCCCTGGAGGCCCTCAGGTCAGACCGGAACATGATTGTACAATATACCTAATACCACTGTAAACACGAACACATATCGATATCCGCATGTTTCCCCCGACCCAGTACAAGTTGGTCCTTTTTAGGATTCATTAGTTTAATTATCACTTTACGGGAATAACTGGAACAGGACATGATCAGGAAATCAGGAGTACATAAGTACTATATAGTCAGGTCACTGCATATAAAGCAGGAATACAAGTCACTGATCATGATACAGGATAATAAGGTAAGGTTCCCGTAAAGGTGATAATCACAAGTCAAGTATATCATGCTGGGTGTCAAGTGATAGCATGACAGGGTGGTGATAATTAGTAAACAACCAAGCATATCAAAGGATTGATAATATTTAACCAGCAACTAAACATGATAAAAGATCGATAATAGTCTGGGTAAGTCATGGTCATAACAATAGGGTCTTGCCAAATAATGGCATGGCAGGTGGTCAGGTGATAACATACTAAATGGTCAGGTGATATACATGTGTTAAAAGGAAGCATACAACTAACAAGTCTGAAGCAATGACAAGTAGTAACATGGAAGTGACTCAAAGCCAACGACCACGAAGGTCGGCCACGCATGGTATACGATAAAGAAGCAAGCATATCATAAGCATGGTACAAGCACAAGATGAAGCTACCATAATACAAGCAATGTAGTGCAATACATGAATATGGAAATAAGAAGCGAAATACTCATCGACCGATGAAACGGGAAACTCAAATAGAGGCGAGACTACTCGCCTAAATCACCAATATGCCAAAAGATCCAAAATCCACGGAAGCTCGGGATGCGCCATACCTGTGATATAAATATGTAGGGTGAAGAGAAGAGAGAAAGAGAGAAGGAAAGATGATGTTTGTCAAGTGACAAGTCAAGTAATACATATCAAGTAACGAGTCATGAAGTACAAGATACAAATACATGAACCAAGTATAAGATCCAAAGTTAAGAAGATAAGCAACTATAACAGACAGCCAATAATTAGTCGACTGGGTGGACAGGGTAGTCGACTAATAGAGGGGTTAGTCGACTAGGAAGATGGGGTAGTCGACTAATACTGTGATCCAGAGAGTTGGATTTCTGTTTCAGGAAAAGGTTAGTCGACTAGGGTCATATGGGTAGTCGACTAACAGACATGACAAGTCGACTAACAGTTATGTTAAGTCGACTAAATCTGAGATACAGAGAGTTAAGGTTCCTGGTTCAGGAAAGGTTAGTCGACTAGGGTCAAGGGTGTAGTCGACTAAGGGCCTCTAGTCGACTAGGAACTAAGGTAAGTCGACTAATACTGTATTTCCTAGAATTGTGTTTCACAGGACAGAATAAGTTAGTCGACTAATGTCTAGGTCTAGTCGACTAATCGTGGGAAAACAGCAAACAGAACAGATTTTCTAGGGTTGGGTTTGATGGCTAAAATAACAAGAATTGAAGACACAAATCAACAAGAATATGCAAACATAAGTAGACTAAGAGTTGTACAAGTCTTGGTGAGGGAAATTACTTACCAAAAGGAGTGGTGGTGGTTGATGATGAAGAAGAAGAGGAAAGGTAGAGATGGTGATGATCCTTGAGGAAGAAGGAGATGGAGGAGTTGTTGTTGTTGGTGTTGGAGGAGGTGGAGCTTGGCCGAGTTGGGAGGGGTCCTCGCCGGCGACGAGATGGCTGGCCGGCGGTGAGGGTCGGCTGGCTCTCTTGGAGAAGAGGAAGAAGAAGAAAGAAATGAGAAGAGAAAAGAAAGAAAAAGGAAAAGAAATGTAAGGGAAAGTTTATATAGGTTTTAGATTTTATGAAGGAGATGCAAACAATGAAAAGAGAGGGGGTTTTTGTGTAAATAGGGGGAGGGTGAGGTGTCCCTCACTTGGCCACTTGGCCGGCCATGGAAGAGAGAGAGAGATGCATTCAATGGGGTAGGTGGGAGTTGGTGGAAGAAGAAAAAGGAATTTGGAATTGTTGGAATTTTGGAAAATGGGAATTCTTGTGGATTGTGAAGGAAGGAAAGAAATGAAGAAAAGGAAAAAGGAAAAGAAATTGGAATAAGGAAAGATATTCCCTTGGAAGTGAAAGTGGAAATAATGGAAGTGGCGGATTCCCGGAACTGAGTCGTGGATGCTGAAATCTTTCGGGAAAACACCGGAATCGTCCGAAATTCAAGTATCTCGGAACGACCCGAAATAATTATCAAAAATCAAGAATATTAATCTAAGAATTATAGTGAAATCCGTTTTAAGAAATACTTTATAGTTTTAAAACTAAAAATCCCGGAATCAGTTACCTACCGACTCCGATGGAATTTTCATAAAATCATAAAATCCTTAGAAAAAGAATGTAGGTAGAAAATATGATTCTAAGGAATAAAGCCTAAAGGACCATCATGAAATTCCAACTGTTTGAGAATTAAAATCCAGGAATCGGTCAGCGGCACTGGCCGACACCGGTTTTGAAGACTTTCATTTAATTCCAGAAAAATCTAGAAAATCATAGAAAATATATAATATTGGAAAATGATATTTAAAACTAAAATCGGTCAATTCTAATTATCAGAATATCTAAATCGAGTAATACTCTAGGATCGGGCCTTCGGTTCAGACTAGGGCTGACTCCGAATCCACGAATCCAAATCCAAGACAAAACAGTCATATAAAGGAATTCATAATACAGAATAAATACAGGAAACAAATCGAAAAAAATACGACCGAAAATCTGAATACGCACTAAGTACGTATTCCGGGAACGGGGTATTACAAAATTTATTTGTAAAATTTGAATCATTTAATCTATCATAGCAAAATTTTGTAAGGTGGCCCTTACGTCCATAATGTGTACATATGTACACATGAGCATACACAGTGTTATGTGTGTGAGCATGACAAGCATGTGTATGCCATGTATGGTGTGCATGAACATGTAGTTCATGTTTTTTACGAAACATGGATTCCAATTTCTTGTGATCCATAGCACATTGGCTCAAAGTGGAGCCCAAACAAACAACTCTCTTCTTTACATACTTATATCATTTTCAATAATAGAAGAAGAGGTGGAGCATGCAACATGTTTTTTAATAGATATACTAGATGGTGAAGCATGACAAACATCTGTATCTAAATCATTTTTCAAAGAAAATTTTTCTTAGAAACCAAATCCAATTCCTTTAAAATTAAAACAAATTTATTTTTCAAAGAATTATTTTCTTTTAAAGCAAAATCAAGTTTTGAAGACACACCTCATTTTTCTTCAAAATGTCATCACAATCATTTTTACTTTTTAAGATTTTGTTTTCATTTAAGACAAGATCAAGTTGGAATTTCAACGAGTCCCTTTCATTTGAAATTTCTACCTTTTCTTGCAAAGCCAAATCAAGTTTTGAAAATAAATCCTTATTTTCTTTATTTAATTTAAAAGTTTTCTTTTGCAAAACTTCATATTTTCTAACAAGTTCTCACATACAATAGATAGTTTTTCATTAAGAGCATCTGCATCCATGTTATCATAAGAAGAACTAGAACTATCATCTAGTTGAGTATCCGAATGTACCTCAAGAGAGTCATTCCCTTGGACCATATAGCAAGCATCGTCGGATTCATCCTCACTAGATTCCTTCTCTACATAGTTTATCGTTTGTAGCGCGGGAGAGGTCAAAGTGTTCCACACTGCAAAAACGGAATCACAATGAGAAAACCATAGAAAGATATTTTTACTTAGTGTGTGCCTAAGTGCCTCTAGGCTTGTGCATTGGCCTCTATATTACCAAGATAGGATTTCTTAGTCGGCAAGAAAACATGCAAACCTATGGCTTTTAAATAAGCACTCATCCTAATCTTTCATACATCGATGTTAGACATATCAAACATAGGAGGGTCATGAAGTTCATGAGTGTATAAACTACTTGTGTGCAAATGCAAATGTAAATTAGCTAACCAATATCTCACTCTTAGGTGGTTAAATCTAATATCAGGAGCGTAGGCTCTGATACTAATTGAAAGTACACATAGAGGGGGTGTGAATATGTGTATGGCTAATCTAATACAAACTAATGATGCGGAATTAAAAACTAATTACAACACACTTAGTGTAACTAAAGAGTGTAGCCGAATTCTCGGTGAAGGGCTCTGGACTAACTCCTCTAAATTCCTCTGAATAAGAGTTGAGGTGCTATTTGAAGCTCTCTTGATTCAACACAAGTGTGGCACACAATCAATACCAAGCATATAAGATATGAACAATATGATACAATGCAAGGTAAATAAAAGAGAGAGTTTAGAGATAGTGGATCAATTACAAACAACAAGATATATTTCGAGGTTCGAGCCACTGCTCTACGTCCCCCCCTTCACACAGAAGGATTTTCACTATATCGTCCACACAGGGAACCTCCACTGAGGATTTAGGCAAATACAATTAGGAGTACACAACTCCTCTCTCCAACAAATATAACCTCTACATAAGAGGCAAAGCGCTACAACAAATACCTCTCACTAGAGGGATAAGACACTAAGCCAAACAAAGATCAACCTCTAAATAGAGGGATAGGCACAAAGCCAAACAATCACAATCACCTCTACACTTAGAGGGATACCAACGCAACCTCACAATCATCTCTCACTAGAGGGATAACATAAACTCAAGTAAAGAGGTTTACAATACTTGGTGGTCTCAACAAACCCCAAACCAATTTTCTCACCAAAAACAAGATCCTATAGATAGGATAGAGATGATAGCTCAAGTATGAGAATACAAGGTGTTTGGAAAACAAATCACAAAGAAAAAATACTTGAGAAAAATGCTAGATAAAGATTGAAATGAAGATCAAACCCAATATACCAAATACTCTATGTTTCTTTAAATTTTCCAACTCTTGAAAATAAATAAAGATAAAATTTTTAACCCCAAAAAACTCTTTAAAAACTTGTTACTAAAACACTTAAGAAAATGAGAATTTTTGCTCTTGAAAAATTTATTCAGAACAACTCAAGAGGGGTCTATTATAGCCCCACAAGATTCTGCCCGTTGGCAGTCTGGAAAGTGCAGAATTGCCCTTCCAGTCGACCGCCCGGTCGACCGGCTAACGGTCATTTTTATGACCGTTGTGCCTCCGGTCGACCGCCCAGTCGACCGGACCAAAGCCAACGGTCGACCGCCCGGTCGACCGGACCCCACCCGAGAGTGGGGTGCTCCCAGTCGGTTGACGGCGCGATCGACCGGCCAAGCTGGCAGGCCAAGTGCACGTTTTCGTGCACATCGGCCGACCGTGACGGACGACCGTCTCTGGGTCCGGTCGACCGTCCGGTTGACCGCTAGAGCAGACTGGCTGGGATGTTTAAGATTTAAAAACTTGTCTTTTTAACTTCAATTAAATCCCATAAAATCACATAAATTTCACAAAAATAAGTTCTTTTAATATCTTTAAAATACAATTATGTGTGCTAAAATTCAACATATATTACAACCTATTTGAACTACTTTTGTGACATTGAAATTTAGCTTTAAACCAAAATTGGTATTTTTCAAAAACCAAACTTTGAAATGGAAATCCGATTTTTTCAAAACTCATGTAAATACAAAAACATGATATTAAAATAACTTTGAAGCATATTGTATATGGATAGAATCCAATATACATATAAAGATATCTATCTATGTTTTTGACATGAAATCCAAAACCGGTTAAACCAAAAACCAAATCCAATAAACTATAAACTTGTGTGTGTATGGGAACTTGAGCATATCAACACTATCTAATCTTTATACAAGATATAAACTAAACAAACTGAAGTCTTCTTGTTTCCAAGCTGACTCGATCCAAACGCGATCCAATGAGCTTGACTCTAACTGAGTGCTAGATGCAATCTTGACGTGCGAGCTCTTGAATCCACATGTGAAAGCTTCAAAACTCCTTTGTTGAAGCTAATCACATACTAATATCTTGATCAAATATCTGAAATTAAATATCACAAGATTATTAGTAAATTATAACTACATGAGTTAATCATTATCAAAACTAGAGTGAAGGGCCTCTGGGCCAACACTCATAATAGAAAAGTGCTTATATATCCATGTCCGTTTCAAAAATCTCCAGTATTAGTTTTATACTCATAACAAGTTTTTTTTTAAACAAGCATTAAATACTAATAATACCTCTAGCAGTGACAAATACCAGCAATTTGTTTAACACCACCTCTGGAAGCAAACCCAAGCTGTCTATATAAATATGCCAGTGTAGTTGTGCCCCATGCATAAGTTGAAACAACACCCAGGTCTTCAAACAGACTAACATACGAGACAACTCATGTTCCGCTTTATCACTAAAGAAAATGCACCCAATCAGATAAAACAAATAATCTCTAACCGCGCACTTAATTTGGACCTCCGTGTCAGCATCCCTAACATTAGGAAAGCGGGAACAGAGCCACTCTAATCTAATAGATGTACCTTGTATCATCCCAACTCATCTTTTGTAACTCTCCGTGTCACCCCAAGTGTCCGCACGAGTAATTTTGTTGCATCTTCCACGATGGGGGTTGACGGATCGACATACAATTGGAATGCCATTAAGTGTGGTAACATCATCCAATTTTATCATCATCTCTCCGAATAACATATAAAAAGTATTGGTTTCAGGCTGTCATCTCTCCACAAAAAGCTGAAACCAATATATGATTGATATTTTGATGTGAAATATCAACCAACCCTCGCAATCCAGAATGATCAACGTAATTATTGAAGCGACAGTTGGGTTCTTTAATGAACCAATTATTTAATTTTTATGTGTGACAGAGGGATTTCAGAGGATCTTTCTCCTGTAAAAAAACATAAATGAGCACAATGAAAATCTTGAGATATTCTTTAAATATTTCATAAAAAAATTATTATGCAAAAAAGATATCACCTTTTGATTCCAAATATCTGCTGCTTTATGCGTTTTGAAGCTGCGTAGAATAGAAATGTTATAAGGACTACTCAAAAATGGTCTCGTCAGCTCTTTAGACACTTCTTTCTCGATATCAATATTTTCTTCAACCTCCTCTATTTCTGAAATATCAGAGAGGATGCATGTCTATAGCATCTATTCGAAACAGTAGGACGAACTCTAAATGGTCCTGCACCACTCATATCTGCAATAGATAGTTATAGAGCATATTAGCCATTAAACCTCATAAATTTAACGCATCTGTTCGGCCTACAGGGGCCGAACTTAATAGTAATGTTCGGCCATCCTACAGTGGCCGAACAGTGTAATCATGTTCGGGCCTACTTCAGCTGAACATAAGAAATATGTTCGGCTAGTATCGGGCGAATGACAAAGTAATGTTCAGCCATCGTGGGCCGAACACTTGTCAGTCTGTTCGGCCTATTAGGATCGAACAGATTCTGAATCCAACTCCAAAATTTCACACAAAATTCACTAATTTTAATCAAATTGTTTGAATTTTTGCTATGTTTTTAAAAGAATCTAACCTACATTCTCCTTAGCAACAATCAAAGACAATAAATTTTAAAAAAAATCAAAAAAAATCAAGATTTTGAGATTATTTTGAATTTAGGGAATAGTGAATTACCTGCATTGTAGAATTGAGAATTAGCCTTTATTCTGAAGAGATTTGATCTCTTCCATGAAGAAATTGATACTGAGAATGTCAAATTTTGAAAAAATTTCAGTTGAAATAGAGAGATGGGCTGCGGGAGCGAACGGGAGGGAGAAAGTGAGGGAGAGTGTTCGGCCTTTTGAGTAGGTTAGGAATTAGGGAGGGTAGATTAGGATTTTTTTTAGTTTATAAGATTTCAAAAGTTAAGGGTATTTAAGAAATATTGGGGGGGTGTGTTAATCAAATCTGTGGTCGTAAAAATCCAAAGGTGTGTGAATCAACTTTATGGGTGCAAATATTCGCGCCTATTGTTAGTGAGGAAATAAAGTCTTTCATAATGAAATAAAATTTTGGTTGATTTCTTCTGTAAGGGAGAAATTTCATGGATTCCCCATATTTAGTAACTCCTCTTTTCTTTTTTCTTCGTATTCTATATTAAGATTTACACTAAAATCACGCAGAAAATTTTAAAATGTAATCATTAAAAAGCGCTTTTTTTGTGGAGAGCAAAATAGATCATTATGCGTTTGACCCGAGAGGGGGAGAGAGAGAGAGAGAGATGCCAAGAAGAGCTCGTTTTGATCAGAAGCAAGAGAGAAATGAAGAGGATACAGAAAGAGAGAACTTTTACTAATTGAATTTGTTTTTCTCTCTCTCTTTCTTTCTGTATCTCTCTCTTTCCAAACTATTGAAGAATTCTTTTGTATTTCACATAAAGTTTGGGCTCACAACACGTGAATTCAATTTGGATCTTCTCTTTTTATTCAATCTTTGTGGAAATATTAACCATAGGTTTCATTTTGACTTCTTAATTGCAATTGGGTATTTTTTTGTATTGTCCATTCGTAATGGTTTCCAACGAAAGCAATGAAGCAACCCCCAACAGCAAGAGGTTGTATCAAGTTTGGCGGGGAAGAAATGTAAGGCCTCTCTCTTCTTCTCTCTTTTTAGATTAATCGGGTTTATTTATTTATTTATTTATTTATTTATTGCATTATTCTATTTGTTGATTGCAAAGTAAAATGCAAGGATACTTTTTTAATAGTTTGAAAATAAAACTTCTTTCAATCAAATGCAATGCCAAGTCTATGGAAAAGATAATTTTCGTTACTATATTGCATATTGCACATATAGCTCCCCTTTTTGCCCCTTTTTTTTTTTTAAAAGAAAAGAAATGCTCCTGAATAAACACATAACATAAAATTGGATCTTCATTTTATATTTCATCTTAGATGAATATCTTTTATGAGGAATATTTTTGTAGTACCAATATTTCAATCAAGTTTGAGTTTTGCATTACTTGTCAGCATAACTTTATGAATATAAGGGGACACTTATGGAAAAGTTTTCCTATCTCATCTTGTATATACAATCCATCTAAGAAAATGAGAGAATTTTGTAATGCAATAAAATTCTTTCTTTTATAGATGGAAGACTGTTAGCCCACATTCATTTTATTTCTAGCTTTTATATATATATTTAAGCTAGAATTAATTTTGTATTCTAAAGAAGTGTACCGGAGAAACATATGAACACATTCACATGGTTAAATTTCTTTTTCCACTAATGAAACCTAGCTCATGTTTATGCAGATAAACTTCTTCTTTTGTTTTTCTATTCTTTTCTTCTTGAAGATTGTCGTGTTCTAGATGTGTCAATTTGTTGTTAGTAATCTTTTATGAAAGGTTCAAAACTTGGTTTCATATTTCGAGCACTGTGATTACATGTTTGTATAACATAATCTAAAATTTGCCAATGTCATAGTACTTATTGTATTCTTCGACTTCAAATCCAAAACCAATAAGTCTTATTATGAAGATATTTAGCTTAACAAATCTTTGCTTACTATCAATTTTAGGGGTTTGGGCCAAAAGCTAGAATTATCATAATTTAACATATTAATTAGTTCTCTATGTATGTTTTGTATTCATTTACCTCATTAGTTTTAAGTATAGAGTCACCGTCACGTACTCTTGGTTAAGATTTTTATACTGAAAAATAAATAATTTCAATATCAATTAAACAGAGAAAATTTTGCCATTTTGAATATCAGATACACTAGCTTTCCTAGTGTGAAGATCTTTTCTACTCAAGACATGCAATTGCTTATCAATGAAGAAACTGGATTCCTTTCCTCCCTAAAAAGGATTTCCTCGCTTGTTCAGTTCTGTCCTCGTTTGTGTTTCTAGATCCAATGAATCGCATATTAGGCTTTGTTCAATCAAATTATAAGATAAACATTTAAGGCAACTTTTGGGAGTAACAACGGTTAAATAAACTTGGTCTCATTGGAAAACTTGCAAAATTATAGAGAAAGTTCTTTGCTAACAAATTGTAACTCTGTAACCCCAAAGTAGGCGGCTAGGTGGACAATTAGATATATGAAAAAGAAGAGAAGAAAGAACCCGTATTTAAAAAAAAAGATCGGCATCTAAAACATACTCGCTTACTTGTTTTTATGTGAAAAGAGAGAAGAAAAAAATGAAGATAAGAAAGCTGTGAGAGAAATAGGTGAGTAATGTTACAGGTTAGAGCATAAGTTATTGAAGTGAGGTGGTGGTTTACATCTATGACAAATTTTCCCCTTCATCTTAGTACATTCCTAATTTCGATAATTTTTTTGCTTCCTCCGCAACTGAATTTATTGTCTGCAAAGTTTTTTTACACGTGATAAGTTAGATAATTGTTATAAGGTTACCATCATGTAAAATATTAGAAACTACCTATAATCGGTGTTTTTTTAGTAGATGATAATAATGGAATTCCATTTGATATACTTGGTTCGAGTTTATGCTAGTAACTTTTTTCTTTCTTATTCTCAGAAATTTCTCTGTGGTGGGAGATTGATATTTGGTCCAGATTTTGGTTCACTGTTTCTATCAATGTTACTAATCGCCGGTCCATCAATAATCTTTTGCATTCAAATGACCATAAAAATCATAAACCGTGCAAACACTGATAGCACAAAGGAAGTTGCTAACAAAAACGAAATAATTGGAGTTCCAGTACTAATTGTGGCGGTGATTGTTATAGTGGCGGTGAGTGATAATGGTCAAATGAATCAATTTCCGAGATCATAAACCTTTTATAGATTTTTGCTATGTGACACATTGATGGATGTCCCATAGCATAATTATGTTGGATGATGCAGGATATGGTTTTTCTCTTGTTGACATCTAGCAGAGATCCAGGTATAATACCAAGAAATGCACATCCCCCGAATCTGATGAACCATTTGATGTCACAACTCCATCCATGGAATGGATCAATGGAACGGCACCACACTTAAGGCTCCCCGGACAAAAGATGTCGTAGTAAATGGTTTTACAGTGAAAGTAAAGTACTGTGACACGTGTTTGCTTTATCGTCCACCCCGTGCTTCACATTGTTCAATTTGCAACAATTGTGTTCAGAAGTTCGATCATCACTGCCCATGGGTTGGTCAATGTATTGGACTAGTAAGTTAACTGGAGACTTCCTTCTCAAATTCAGATGATTGAAGTTTCTCTTTCTTTGCTTCCTTTTCTCTCATTTTTTTTATTAGGGTGAGGTGAAGTTTTAAAACTATTTTCATTATCATGGATTTCATTATTTACAAAATCTTTTGAATGTGTGCAGCGTAACTACCGATTCTTTTTCATGTTTATATCATCATCGACCTTTCTCTGCATGTATGTTTTCACCTTTTCATGGCTGAACGTGATCGAAGAAAAGATGAATCATGACAAATCTCTAATGAAAGCCCTGGCCGATGAGATTTTATCACTTATTCTTATAATATACACTTTCATAACAGTCTGGTTTGTTGGTGGGCTCACAGTCTTCCATCTATATCTCATCAGCACAAATCAGGTATTTTTTTTTCTTACTTGAAAATGATTAATCACCAAGTTAAATAAATATCTTAGTAATTTATAGTGCAATTAATTGTAGTAGTGTGAACAAAAAAAAAAAATCAAGAAATGAAAAGAAAGAGAGCAGTTGTGACTAGTGACTGTTCTCTCATTCCTACACTGGGATGTAGGAGTGAGAGGAAAAGTAAGGATACCATTTATAAAAACAATTGTCCCTCAAAGAAAGAAAAATGTTACTAAACTATTTAACTTGTGAATTCCAATTTAGGCACAAAAATGTACTCTACAATTTTGAGTTTTGCATATATTCCTATCTGCACATGCTCTTTTGTAAGTTTCAAGTATATTTCATTATAGTCTTACTAGATGTTTTTCTCTGGCATAAGTTTGACTGCTATCTTCTCCCACTATAGAGATGAATGTCCTCTCAGTAATAATTGATTGTAAATTCTCTTGTTGAAGTTGTGACCTTTTTGTCACATATTCCAGGCCTTGTTGAGTTTCCTCAAGCTTGGATGATGACTTCATTGTAAACATAGAAGGACTTATGTTGTAGAGAGGTAGTACTAAGATAGATGGCAAATTGAGGTTTTTTGTATTTATATTCAAACTAAATATGTTTTCCTCAATAACTTTTAATAGAGACTAAAGTGAACAGAGTATAACACAAGTATTTAAACTTTACTAGGGGATATACGCAAATATAGGAGGTTAAACAACAAAATCATGTCCTACATCAATATTTCATTTCATGAACCTTATTTACCTTAATTAATAAAAATATTTACTTCTACAATGTACAACCTCAAACATATCTAGTATTTTTGTTGTTTTCTGCAGACAACTTATGAGAACTTTCGATACCGATATGATAAGAGGGAGAATCCATTTAACAAGGAATATTCAGAAATTTTAAACATGTATTCTTCTCAAAAATTGCACCTTCACTGATTGACTTTAGGTCATGGGCACTTGAAGATTCAGCAGAAGTTGAATCTATTGCTCCAGATGATGAGATGGACATATTTTTTCAAAGGAGGACATAGAAAAGGGGAAAAAATCTGAATTGACCAACAACACATCAATGCCTGACATATTAAAGAACTTGGACTACAGTGTTATTGAAGATAATTTGAAGGAAAATGGTGCAAGGCATGAGGATGATGAGTTTGTTTCTTTTGCTTTTCCGATTTTTCAAGAAAGAATTCAAGACCGGGAGACTCTAAGCAACGTTGTACTGTGGCAAATGGAAGGGTTTTGGATGAAAGTGCTGATAGCAGAAATTACTCTGGTGGCATGTATACTTCTACATACATTGTATAAACGCGTGAGGTAATCAATCTTATGATACTCTTCTAACCTATGAATTTTAAGACCCAATCTATTCGTTAATTTATTTTTTTTCAATTAACCAAGGTAATTTTCTTTGTAATATGGAAGTTTCTAGCTAATCTGCAAGCTAGAATGACAGATGAAAAAGGATTTTATTCTTCTTGAAATCTCCTCCTAGTACCCCTGGAATTGGGACAAATAACTCTGTAACACCCCACTCCCAGAATACGTGCACAGTTACGTATCCTGATTTTTGAGCATATTTCTCTTCTATTATTATGATATTTTTATTTTCTACTATCCTTACTCATGTAGTAGTACTGTATGATTTGACCTGTTTGGTATTCAGATTTGACTGATTTTAGTTTCAAATATTTTTTCTAATATTCTAGATTTTTCATGATTTTCTGGAATTTTTCGGAATTAAAATGTAAATCTTCAAAACCGGTGTCGGCCAGTATCACTGGTGATTCCAGGAATTTTAATTTACAATTGGAATCAAATTTCTGGATTCCGCTTTTACATTTTATCTTAGAATTATGTTTCATCCTTCGGGCATTTTCTGGAAATTTTTAGACTTTATCAAAAATTCAGCCTACCCGGTGTAGACACCGCGCCCAGTACATTCTAAGATTTTTATTTTGAAAATGAGATAGAATTTCTGAAACCGATTTCATTAAAAGTCATTTTATAATATTTATGATTTTTGTGAATTTTTGGATAGCATTCCGAGATGCTTCAATTTTTAGTCATTTCTGGAGTTTTCGGTATTTTCCCAGATACCGAGAACTTATCCAAGTTTTCCACTTCTCTATCTTTCCATATTTTTCTCTCTCTTCCTCAAACACGATCTTAGCCAGCCAGGTTCATCATTTAATGCAGCCACCCTCTCCATGCTGCATTAAATGCGTATGGGCTAATTCAACTCAAGTTAAATCCCCCATGCTTTGTCCTTTTCCTTTGAAACGCAGCTTCCTTGCGTTTTTCTCTGGACGCAGCCTTGAAGCTCCCGCGTTTGGCTCTATATTTGCCTAACGCAGCCTTGGGACATTGTGAACGCTGCACTCATTGGAGGGAAAGTAATGATGGCTCATTATTATAATATTTTCCCCTTCTAAATATATATATAACTTCTATCATCTCTCTCCTTCATTTTCTTCATTTCCTTTGTTTCCTGCAAGCTCCAACAGCAAGCTCATCACCACCAAGCTCCTTGGCCGGCCATCACCACCACCCACCAAAGCCATTTTCTCCACCACAAATCCTTCTACATCATACTCCTCCTTCATTTTCAACCACAAACACCATCTCCTTCAACCTCTTTCACCAAGAGACTTCAAAGAACCCATCTTCACCAAAAAGCTTCACCACCATTTCCACCACCACCTACACCACCATAGCCACCACCAAGCATACCACCTTCACCTCCTCGACAACCTCTTTCCGACGGACTATAGTTTCGTCCCCCGCAACAACGTTTGCAAGATCCCGTTTTTGCATGATGAACTAGACTTGCACCTCCATCCTCTCCAAGCAACCACAACCCCTCTCCATCATTTGTGAGGACCAGTACCCTCCTTTGGATTGGGACTGAGTTTCTCTGCGTCGGACGCACTTTAGGCGAGTATTCTACTCGCCAAGACTTGGATATTATTTCATATTTGTTAACAAACTCAACCTTCAAAAGTCAGTTTTGTCTCTGTCTGCCTTCTTTCCCGCGTCTGCCCACTTTTCTGCGTCTGCCTTCTTTCCCGCGTCTGCCCACTTTTCTGCGTCTGCCTTCTTTCCCGCGTCTGCCCACTTTTCTGCGTCTGCCTTCTTTCCCGCGTCTGCCTTCTTTTCTGCGTCTGCCTTCTTTCCCGCGTCTGCCTTCTTTTCTGCGTCTGCCTTCTTTCCCGCGTCTGCCCACTTTTCTGCGTCTGCCTTCTTTCCCCGCGTCTGCCCACTTTTCTGCGTCTGCCTTCTTTCCCGCGTCTGCCCACTTTTCTGCGTCTGCCTTCTTTCCCCCGCTCTGCCTTCTTTTCTGCGTCTGCCTTCTTTTCCGCGTCTGCCCACTTTTTCTGCGTCTGCCCACTTTCCTGAAACGCACCACTTTCTTGAAACGCGCCACTTTTGAGACGCGACCCAACCAAACGCAGCCTTCTTAAGTCGATTTGACCCTTTACTATAGTCGACTAACTCCTTCTCTAAGTCGACTAATTTCTCTCCCTAGTCGGCTAATTTCTCTCCCTAGTCGACTAATCTTGATTAATTGTTAGGGTTAATTACTTCTTTGATTATGAACATTATCTTTGGGTCATTTATTATATTGCTATTTGCAAGACATGTTACTTGATGAAATCACCTCTTATCATGCTATCTATTAACACAAGGCATGATACACCTGACTCCTATAATTATCATTGTAACGGAATGATAACCGGACTTCATGAATTACCAACTTGATTACATGATAGTACGAACCAGTACTCCTGATATACCTGTATTCCTGACAGGTTCCTGCTCATTCCCGAAATTTGATAATTGTCTAATATTCATAAAATGAGACAACTTACATTGGGTCGGGGGGAAACATGCGGCTATCAATATGTGTTCGTGTTTACATTGGTATTAGGTATGTTTGCAACTAAAGTTCCGGTCTGACCTGTGGGCCTCCAGGCGACCGAGGGGAGTGCTGGCTCCCTCCTCCTGAATCATGATAAGGGCATACAATAAGTCCCTCCTGATAGCCTTGCGGCAGGTTCC